>CM076652.1:3474534-3488331 GCA_038496675.1 Rachycentron canadum
AGCTCAGCAGCTGAATAGAGGAGCGTATACTGATGGAGGCCTCTGTTCTTTTGTGTCTCAAACCCAGTCGCCCTCCACCTCCTCCTCCTCCTCCCCCCACGTCTTTGTGCCCCTGCTACACTGTAAAACCTGCTTGTAGCTCTGAGTCAGGACAGGGTTGGGATATTTGAACAAATTTGCATCATCAGTCCAGTCCACAGGCACCTGCAAGTGTTTTACACACAATGCATTTAAAATATGGACAAATTTTAGCATCTCACAAGCATCAAGTTCATTTAATTTTAGTAACTCCCACACAGTCCTGTTCCTTCATAAAGAGATGTTCTTATGCTCTCATATATTAACGCCTGTTTCTGAAGTAAAATGCTCAGATGAATGAAACTAAATTTGAAGCAAATGGAGTTATGTCACCCAGCTGGCAGGATTTTCAGACTGCAGCAGCCTTGTAAAGATGAATGATCTTTGCAGTGTATCGACTCTCCCTCCCATCCTCACAAAAGACTTCTCCAGGGGTTGTGTTAATTACACAAGGGGACTCTCTCTTTCTCAAATGCTCCGGTAGGATGTGAGGGGGAAGTGAATCTGGGCGATTCATATATACACGCCCCGCCCCCTTCCACCATCTGTTATATCACATTCTATGTGATCCAATCTCACAATTTCCGGCCCCGATATCATCTGAATGGGGCTCAACAGCTCAGATGGACTGGTTTAGGTGTAGCTATGACAATTGCCAAGTGGTTTGCAACTGGATACTCCAAAATGCACCATGATTTTTCACCCTCTTTGAACTGCTGCTCCTCCACCTGCGAGTGCATCTGCCAAAAACACATGCATGTGCTCAAGTGACTTAATTCAATTCATAAACCTGAAGCTGGAACGAGCATCAACATTTTCCCCTGACTAAACTGACAGCTGGCAGCAGAGCATGCTTGCACTCAGAGGTTCGAATCACCATATACAACATTTACATTTAAACAACCGCTGAGCTTATTATTGTATTTGTTGTGATTGTGAGGTATTTGGTGTAGTGGGGCTCTTCAGTTACAAAGGTGTGGTTACACCCAGCCTAATAATTAGGATGCAAAGCCATCGCCATGGCAGCCGTGAGGCCCAGGTGAATGGAGGTGCTAATTGAGTCTGACACTGAGTAATGGAGCAATGCTGTCGCTCAATGAATGCTCGACTTAAAACAGTGCTCGCTCGCCCGCCTCTTTACAGCGACACTGCATTCATGAGCCATTTATTTCTCAACAATACACACCTCAGCCCGCCCCCACTTCCATCGTAAAAGTACCACCTTAAAAAAAAAAAAAAAAAACACCTCTTGGTTGCTAGGTAACTGAAAATAAGCGTAAGAGGAGTGTGGCCATCCTTCAGTGGGAGGGGAAAATAAGGAGAGGGATAAAAGGAGGAGGAGGGAGAAGAAGGGCCAAGGCTAGACACTCTAGAGGACACGATGCTGGGCACGAGAGAGGTAAGATGAGGTGCAAGCAGAACGTCCAAAATGGTCAATATTTAAATCTGCTAAATCTGGCTCGAGTGCCTTAAGCTACATGTCATCCCATCCTTGACTTATGTTAGAGCAACTGAGCACAAGTCATGGGCATAGTCAGAAAATTAGGAACACACACCAACATATTCTCAGGGAAAACTGGAGTAGAAAAGTACCTTTATCTTCAGGCCACAGTGTCTGGCACCTCCTAAAAATCCACCAGCCTCTATTTAGCTCAGGACATTTTAGGACCAGTACCTGAAGATCCACCCACTGATGTTTCTCCTAGAGCAGGCAAGCTGCCCGGTCAGGGGGAACATTTGCTGGTGGTCAGATTTAGCACATAACCGGTGGTCATTCCCTGACCTGATGAGAATGAATTTACCCGGTGGGAAAATAAAATAAAAATGGATTGTGCCCACCACATCCACCATGCAGCAGGGATCTGCAGCCTTTTTATAAGCAGACAATTGTCCCCCCTTTTTTCCCCTCCCTTTCAGACAAACAAGACTCTGCCACAAAAGAAAGGTCGGCAAAGGCTTTGATTACCTCCGCCGGGTCACAATTCAAACGCAGCGGCACCATTCAGATAACTGGGTCAGGGGAACGACTGGGACTGTCACTGCTGACACCAGCTGGTCAAAACTGGGTACTAAGCTTCTCCTGCCTCGACTTTTACTAAACCACTGATGCATGGACGAGCAATTGGAATCAACTGAATCACAGTCTCGTGGTCTGATAGGGAGACATTTGGGTCTGGATGTTAGGGAAGGAATAAATCAAAACCCCAAAGTGGATCAAACCTATCTATTACAGCTGAGACTGCAGACTAAATATCCTTAAACGTCAATGGCCTGACCACAACACTCAACAGCACCATTAATAAATAACTTCAAAGGCTGAAACCCAGTGAAGTGGATGCACAAACAGGAAAAGTCTTAGTATCAGGCAGGGGGAATGGACTGTCACTTTTTCTACAGCAGTTCCTCTGAGCAGTAGGACTAATCTGCCTCGGTCCAGAGAAGCTAAGCTCAGTCATGGCTGGATGACGCAAGAAATAAAAAATCTCTTTCCAGGATACGTTTTCTAAAGCAGTGTTCTGCCAGAAAAAGATATGTCCTTTGATTAAGATGTTAATGTGCTATAAACTAAAAAAGAATAAGCAACTGCTTTTTTAGTTCAGGGGATGAAGATACAATCTGTCTTTTTCTTTAGAGGAACAGTTGTGTTCATAATAATGTTACCAGATGTGGTTTAAATCAGCCTCTCAATGTGTGGTCTGTGGACCATCAGTGATTCACAAGTGACTCCAGTTGGTCCGCAAGTAAATTAGTTAAAGTTTCTGTCAGACAGTGTCAGAGAGTGACCACAAAGCTACTGAGTAGTGTAGGGCTGTGTGGTTTTCAAAATTAAATCATCACTGATTTGTGTTTTACAGTGTTGTTGTTCTTCAGAGTAACCGACCGTTTTGCAACACTGTCTCCTCACGAAGCTTCATCAGTCAACAGTTTATGATTTACGATATACATCAGTAATGATCAGCTGACATTAGAGAGGAAATGTGTATGAAACGAACAGTTAAGTCTCCAGTTATCAGCCTGTTAACTATCAAACACTGATATAGAAACAAAACCATTGGCTTTTGACTATTTTTCCATACAAGCTCACCACAATAGTACTGAAGTAGTGTTGTAGAATTGGGGATGCTTGGGAGTTATGGGGTGTGTGAGTTTTATTTTAATGGTTTATGGTTTATATGGTCTTTGATCTAAACACGTTTGAGAAACACTGCTCTACATGATCTTCCTCATTAGATCTCGCCGGCGACATTCTGGGATGGATGCGTTGTGTTTTCAGGTTGTTTGTCCATCAGTTTCTCTTAAACACAATATTGAATGAATGTGCGATTATTACGACTCAAGGATGAACTGATTAGAGTTTGATAGTCAAACAGGTGTAGTGCTATTTGTTTAATTACCAGCTAAGTTGCAGCTTGTTTCGAAGGTTATGCAATCACTGCTCCATGGTGCCAAGTTCACATACAGTCAACATCAGCTATGATCAACTATGATCACATGATCCAACGTTAGACAGACTTTAACTGTTTCATCATGTAGAGAACATGTCCTCTCTTACTTATATTGATTTATCTTATTATATACATATTTATTGGCTCTTTTCACTTACTGTCAGGTTTTTTTGCCTAATGATTGATTTGCTTTTATTTATGCTGCTCTACTCTTTTATTACGCTCAGGTTACTTGGATTTTTCTTTTATCTATTTTTAGTTTTTCTTGTAAAAGCACTTTGTAACTAAGAAAATAAATTTGTTATTATCATTATTATTATTATAACTATTATCATATGACATACACTTAAAGTGCTGAACAATGTATATACATGTCCACTGGATTAAGCAACTGAAAAAAATATGGCGGAGTGTTGTTTCAGTGTGCTACAGCAGCACTATACTTCTGGGGTCAAAGGTCAAGGCCACTGTGCCCTCACAAAACAGTTTTGACCTCTTGAATATGATCTCAAGACAAAGAGGGAATTTGGCAGAAACATTCACTTGGACTCAAGATGAACTGATTAGATCTTGGTGTCCAAAGGTCAAAGTTCAAGGTCACAGTGACCTCACAGAAGGAGAATTTTATTTTTATTATGTATTATTTGTTTTGGACAGAGCATTCAAAGTTTGAGTGAATATTCTACGTTTAATTCCTCAGTGATTGTTTCGCATTCACCCAAACCTGGGAGTTCCCAGAACAACCAGTGTTTCCCTTTTCCCACTAACCATTTCCACTTTCACCACTAAGGTAGTACCACCTAGCAAATTTAGTCAAAATACTATGATACTTTGATGCAACCGTCCATTTAACAAAAGGGGAAACTAAATCTATAAACATCTAAAAAAAACCCAAACATTTATTACATTTACTTTGAGGGTTTTCCAGCTGTTTGACTCACTGCTTTGTCAATGTGGTCTGTTCTGCTTTTGCCAAACTGAATTTCTCTTTTCCCCCTCCCTTTTCCCACCATGCATTTCTCTCTGGGCCACTATGAACAACTAACAGCTCGCGATGTACTGATCCAATATACTGAACCCCTATATTGCCTTGCGGGATTGCTCATCTTAAATTGCATGGAGCCTGCGGGAATGCAAAACACTCTGGACTACGAGTATGTTGAACTTCTCTACACAAAAAAACAACACAAAACTACATTTACAAAAAAAAAAAAAAAAAGAAAAAAAAAATCACTTCCTGAGAAAAATGTAATCTATAACCTTGTTAAAGACCAAACCTGACGAGTGCTTCAGACGGACTGTTTGCTGTTACACAGATTCTTGTCAGTTTTGTCATGTAGTTTACATGGATTCAAATATGTGCAGGCAGTCAAATCTAGAGCATCTTAGGTCCATTTCAATAGAAGCCAGTGGCCATGTCATTAATCAAACTGTCTCAGTATGCAAAGCAGGAAGTCAGGATGAGGAACAGAGGGTGGGTGAGGGGGGGAATGAACCACCTGCTTCATGTTAGCAACCCCTTGCTGTGGCCGTTAACCTTGTGTGATTAACTAATCTCTTTGGCATGTTACCAACCATTACACAGACTTTATTTCCTGTTTAGCTGCTCAGGCCGGCAGCTGCGGTCAGTGCTCTGTTGCGGTTGTTCCTTCATCATTTAGCTTAAATCAATCAATCAATCAATCAATCAATCAATCAATCAATCAATCAATCAATCAATCAATCAATCAATCAATCAATCAATCAATCAATCAATCAATCCTTGTTAGCTGCAGCTGAGCTTCAAGCTCTTTGGCCAAAACTTTCCTAGTAACTTATATATAGTGAAAAGAAGTGCTGTTTCTGTCACACCACTGTGTCCTGTAAACAAAGAACCTTAGTGTCCAAGACCAAAATCTTCTGTCCACAAACATTGCGAAACATTTTTTGTTGCCTGCACAGTGGCCCTGTTTGATGAGTTGGTGCATTTCACAAGGAATTCAATTTTAATCAAAACAAAATACAATGAGCTGATTCCATGCAACAAAAAACACAACAGACGACACCGGCGCTACAAAATCTCCCTCTTACTGAGCCACTGCCGCCTGTGCACAATCTATATCTCTAACTTTGACCAAGCTTTGAAATCCCTTTAAGATACAAGTCTCTGAGGTAGTCCCTTATCTGCTTCTCATTGTTCACCAATGCAATAAATCTAGTGAGCAGAATCCATGTTGGACACGGTGGTTGTTACCTGGATTCACCTCATCACTGTGTGCCTCAGCAGCAGAGCGTCTCTGACATTTTGTACAGTCAGGGGTGCCTACACAGCAGCCGTGACCTTTCCCTCACTTGGCCAGAGCCCTGACTGGCCTGGTGGGTCAGATATTAAGAGAGTGAGCTGTCTAAGGGCTTTGGAGTGTTTACCTTGAATTACCACTTTGGGTACTTGGTGTCAAAGTCTAAATGGCGACGCAGGTTTTCTATTGCGGATGATCTGAGTGGCAACAGTGCAGAGAAACTGAACAAAACCTACTTTGATTGGGGACTTTTATCGAGGGCTATCTGCCCCGTCAAAGGTAGGGCAAACATTTCTGGCTGAGATCATGTTACCAAAGTGCTGCACAGGTTCTAAATAAAGGTTCCCGACCAGTCTGATCTGGCTTTGAGGTGAATGTATGCTGAGTGTGTCTGTGTCACATCGTTCAACTCACTCAGTGGGTTTTTAAAATGTTCTGCACCTTGCTTTTGGACTGCACTGTGCCACCTAGGTCAGTGTGACATATGGAAATATTTGCCCTCTGTCTGTCTTTACTTTTCTGAGCTGTGGAATGACCTTGTTCTTCATACAGAGCTTCGCTGCCCCATCCCACGCTGACAATGTTGGAATCTTTTTCCAGTGAAAAAGTCTGTACGACTAAAAGAGTCTTCAAACTTCAAAGGGGTTCAATTTTTATTTATATTAATGCATAAATGAATTCTCTGGGGAATCTGAAGCCTGGGGAAAATGCCCTGCAGAATGTGTCTGAACCCAGATTCATGTTATCAACTTATCAGCAACCCGACATTCTCCATATGAACAAACATCACACGCCATTTCTTCAACTGCAGCTCGGCTCAAATAGTCACTGAGGGCTACTAGCAGTTGATATGTTGCAAAACGGTCTGTAAATCCCCCTTTACGCGCTGACCTTTTCAGTCTGGTGCCAATGCATCAACATTATGAACATTACGATGCCTATTCCTGAGCCCAGGACCAATCACTTTAAGCAACTGAGCCACAAACATGTTATTGCTGAGCTTAGCAATGCACACAACTCTGACAGGGGTAAAGCTTCTTTAACCCAATGAAGCCCAGGGAAGTGTATGCGCTTCCAAAAATCACATCATCTTTAGAGCATTATTGAGGTAGAGATGTGCTGTTTTTTCCTCCTTAAACCAGAGAATCAGCGCTTTCTAACAAGCCCCGATTTGTCAGCGTGCGCCGTGTATTTCCATGTTTGCTTTCGAAGTCAGGTCAGATTTGGATCAGTCTGACCCTTTTGACTGCAGCATTGCTGCTTTATTTCTGTGTTCGGGAAAAAAGCCTTAATGGGGGTCTCGTATGATTAAACTTGGCTTTGTTCAACCTCCAATTTGCAAATCCAATGTGTTCTTCAAGTGACAGATGCAAACGCTGCTGTGAGAATTTGTGAGATGGATGAACGCAACACAAACTCTGCATTGTAAGCATTACAGGGTGTAGATGTATGGCTGAAGCCAATATCTAAATTAATAAAGAGTGGAAAATCACAGGGACTGATGACGATGCAGTTTCTTACTTTGACACACGAGGTGTTGGCCAATATCAGTCCATCAGGACTGAAACGTCTGTGCTTTTGGTTATATCACCCTCATCAGAGTGGTTTCTTTTTCATTTCTGGTTTCCTTTCACACAATCGATCGATTAGTTATGGAACTTAATAGGACAGGACTTAATGATGTGTAATGTGTTTCATTTTTATTTAATGATTAAAGGAGTGTCACTAACATACCTTATGTAATGGATACTAAAACTAGTTGAGAATATATATTGGGCACCCTATTTGTGAGCAAAAATAGTGATGCAGAACACTTTAGAAAGGCGCAGCGATACTAAAGTCCCATATTTTCCTCTACTCCAGTTTTATCTGAAGTGTTTATATCCATAAGAAGATATATTTGTGGTTTTAAAAACCACAAAACAACCCAGTGTGGTTTTACATATCCTTTCTCAGGCTTCTCTCTACATCTCTGGTAACAACAGGTCAGCGGTGACTGTTTTCTAGGCTTTTTTAGGCTACAAAAAAAAAAACCCAAAAAAGAAACAGAAAGCTGGAGTTCTAGCAACAACAGAAGAGAGGCTCAGACACTCTCTTCTGATTTGCTTACCGTTTTCTGAATGATTGATTAAAAATGTGCTAGATTTCAGGTAAACACAAAGAGAAACCAAATCTTGCAAGGATGGATGGTTGGTCCAGGCTGGGGGATGTGACTGAGGTTGGTAACTGCTTTGTTGTGACATCACAAAGTTAAAGAAGTCCTGGCAGCTGTTTTTAAAGATCAGTTTCTGAATATAGGCTGTGAGCATTTCTCTGTGGAGTGAGCACTTTGATATTTTCACAGTAATCAGTAGTTCATCTGAATCAACCTCCATCACCAAACCACTAACACGAACATAGGGAAAAAAAACCTGTGATCACTGTAGTTACCAATTTAGCCACTAAGAGCAGATTTAGTTCACCACAGACCAATGCAGCCACATAGTATGCTGCATTTTGAGTCACGCTCTCACTTTTACCATTTCATTTCTATGGAAACTGGTCTTTCCACATACACTCACAGATCCACAGTAACATGGAAAGTTGTAAAACTGCTAAACTCATTAACTGATCGCTGCAATTCCATGAGTGACTTTAAAGTCTTGCAACTCAATATCAGATGATTTCTCTATTCGGTGAAATGAACTTAATGAGAATTAGTGCAGCAACTTACACTGAAGTCACAGATCTGAAAATCATAGATGTATATTAATCATTTAGTTATTCCTCTGGAGAACTGTCTAAGAGTGTATTTACCCTTTCATATAAACCTGAGTTTGCGCCCAGATCCAGTTGGGATAACACATATTGGCCCGTTCACATTGACAAACATGTTCATCCCAGGTCAAATCTTCAGGTATCATCTGTTAAACAGTTTGCTACCCAGTGAAATCAATATATATTTATATTTAACTTTATTTATCTATGAAACACTGTTTTCTGTTTCCCACTTGGCTAAACATAGACACAAGGTTATTAATTATGAATAGACCTTTTCAGCTGAAGAAGATACTTCAGGGGTCGTGAATAAAATACTGATGAAAATTTGTTACGTTTTGTTGCATCTCAGTGGAGCCAGGGCTTCATAAAAATGCTTTACATATTCATCCGCCACACGGGAGGGTATTAATCGAAAGAGGACACCAGAAAACAGTAGTCTTGTTATTTTATCGACACAAAGACACCACACAACATGATGGTTGTGAGTAAAGGACAGAAGTCTTGCTTCATTTCCCAAAGGGGATCTGTCTCCCTCCTGCTGTTATTAAAACTACTGCTTTTGCTTTTACCACCTCAGGGGGGATGCAACAGCAGCAGGCAGGTTCTCTGGGGGATGCCAAAAGTGATTCTGGGAAATGCAAGAAACCGCTAGAGACATAAAGTGGCTGATGTGACAAGCTGATAGTTTTGAGGTGGAATCCCACTGCTGATGGATTTTTTTGTGGTGCAGGGGGTTAGGGGAACTGAGAAGAGACAACAGTCTTTATAATGATGTTAATGGGGAAGAGGAAGTGAAAGTGTGTTATTGGTATGTCTTACTCTCACTTTAGGGTCTGCAACGTCAGAGCAGCTGCGGCTTTTCGGTTCAATGCATCATCATGCAGAGATGAAGTTACGTGGAGTAATACTGCCGGCAGAGAGCGGCTGCCTCCATGTCATTAGTCTAATTTGATAAAGGGGGAAGGGGCTCACAAACACTATTTCTTCTTCATGGCATGCTATGCTAACAGCACATATATTTATTTGCCCTAGACTATACACACATTACACACAGTTCAGAAGTGAGAAATCTGACATATGAGCAGTGCTGAAAAGGTTCATTTGATTATGCAAACATGATGTTGCTGTAGGAGATTTACATTTTGACACACCAGCTAATGACCTGTTAAAAAAAAAATATAATACCTCAAACATTTGATTAGACATCACGCTTCTTTTCAGAGCTATTCTCTAAAAAGAATCATGCCTACTGCTACATCACATGAAGTCTGTCTTTTACCATAAACTGAGGGTGAAATCATTTTATTGTGTGCTCATTTAATTTATATACCACATACAACTGCCTGGTCAAGATTTTTTTTGCCACATGCCATATCTTCCATTTATCTGCTGCTATATGTACACAGTATTTGGTGCCAGGCTGTGTGGAAGGTATTAAGATTGGTCTACAGGATGCCACAAGCACAGTAGAAGGATATGGATTAAAAAGATAATAACAGTGAAAAGGATTAGTGATCACATCACAATATCTAGGCAGGTTACTATTGTACTTATGTTCATTTAGAAGCGCTATATAGAATATTTTCTGTTCCCAGAAATAAAGAGTGATAAAAATTATATATGCTCATGGTAGGTAATGCAATATGATCATAGCTTAATGACTTAACGATAATGTTTATCAGGGTTTAGGATCTTTAATAACAGTAAAGAAGTGGAAATGATCCAGATCATCTTCTGTGCATTTCCAGACTTGTGTAGGATGATAAGGGTTTATCACACTGCCAATTACAGGAAGCACCAGCTGCGTGCACAATGTACATTAACAATTCTATGTGCAAGAAGTGACAAGGTGAGTCAGCCACAGAAATGCCATACTTAAACCTCACAACACCCCTGCTTCTGGTTATGACTGCTCAGGTCCAACACATATGCAAAGACATGCACACTATTATTAAGGCTCCTCAACAAGCCTGTGTGTGTGTGTGTGTGTGTGTGTGTGTGTGTGTGTGTGTGTGTGTGTGTGTGCGCGCCTAAAGGCTCTCCTGCCTGTCTCCAGATTCAGCCAGCTGGCTTGCTGAAAGAGCACATTCTTCCATCTACAGCTCAGCACACAGTCACAGGAGACTCATCACTGGCTGCTCTGAGAGCAGGGAGACTTTTAATGCCAACTAGACCACTGAGCCGACTTGAGGTCCACAGGGCGAAGAAGCAGTGGCAAACTTGCTGGAGAGCTAGGGTTTATGGTGTTTTTTTTTTTTTTTTAATAGGTTGCTTACAGTGCATTCTTATCAGAAGGGTTAGCAGAGAGACAACACGGCAAAGAGCTTGCATAAAGTAATAACAGCTGGCAATGTAAACTCTGCAGGACCAGATGAGACATAACGCATTGACTTGTCATGGACAGCATTAAAAACAATGAAAGCTCAGATCCCTTGAGTTGACCTGAGGTGCTGGGCAAGGAAAAGTAATTACGTGGTGGCTGAGAAGATCCCACTGATGCTCTAATAAGTACTAACCACAGTACACAACACAGGTTACCGAGCATGAGGATTTCCATTTAAACTTGGCTAAAGTGTTAGCCACTCATCCCGCTAGCTAGGTGCTAACGTGAGCTGGCTAACGTTTGCAAAACATTAAAACTTTAGATTAAAAAAAAAAAAAAAAAAAAAGACGGCGGGGCAATAAACGGCGACATTGGATCGTTAAAGCGACGTGTGTGTGTGAGAGAGAGCTTACCTCAATTCGTGTGCGTGAGAAAACCGGTTAAAGCCTCACTCGTAGCTAGCATTTCTCCCGGCAGCGGTGGTTCAACATGTGTGAAGTATCCGTCCGTGTGTAGACGTGTCGGCGCTAGCAAACAGTTACCAGTTAGCCACCGGCTCGCTAACCTGGGCGGTTAGCTCCGTCCGCCTCGGGATGTCGCTGTCAACCGACTCCACCTGTTTACCTGCAGCTCACTGTGGGGTTCAGCCCCAAAGGCATACACACAGAATGGGTCAAATAATACACGATTATAATTTATAAATATATATATATATATATATTTTTTTTTTAATTTATTTTTTTTAACCACAAACAACACGACGAAACACGTCATAAACGGCCGTTAGGAAAACGTTAGCATTAGCAAGTGCTCAACTGTAGAACTAGGTATAGAGACACTGTCCGATAATATAAAATATATCATTTTGTTTACATTTCATATTCATAGAAATGATTAATTATGCAGATAAAGAGCTCAGAAATATCCTGCCAATGTTATCAATGATGTTTTAGTCTCCATATTTAGTTACCATATGCAGTATATATCAATAAATATCTTCCTCACCATTGAATTGATATTTTTAATTTATGCATTGGTTTATCTGATATGTTTTCTAACTCTACCAGGAAAGCTTCTCTGGATAATTAGATACTGTACAATATATTTCGTACAGATTCAATATATTCATTTTGTATACATTTCATACAAATAAAAAACTTTGATACTGCAGATAAAGTTTTTTTTTTCCTTTTAATGCTCCTACACGTCTTGTTACCAAGATTTAAGTCTACCAGGTTTTCTATAGGTATATGTTTATAAATAGCAACATCATTCTTCACTTTTCTTACAAAAATAACTCCTAAATTTTTATATATTTACAGTATAATGTAACCAAAATTATATATAATTAGATACTGCAGATACTTAGATGTTATCAAGATTTTAGTCTCCAAGGTTTAATACATACATATATCAGTCAGCTATATCTTTCTTTTTACCTTTTTCTCAGCCACACCAACAACGGCTGATCGGTCAAAAGGGATTTTTACTTTGGTCCATCTGCTTCTGCCTTTTCTAACTTTCTATCTGAACATATTTCTCCTCACAGTTTAGTTAGGTCCTAAAATCAGTGCTGACCTGCAAAAACTGGCATCAGTGCCAACTTACATCTCAAGTGTTCATCATCATCATCATCATCATCCCTTGTCTCCCTACAACCACAATTTTCATCTTTGGTATATTAGAAGGTTCTACTTGTTAAATGTGTAAAATAAAGGACTTTTTTCACTGATGATGTAATTATTCCAGAGTCCAGCATCAAGGAGAGATTTTAATTTCACTGCTGATGCAACATATCTAACCGACAAATGCAGCAAAACGCATCCTGTAGTGTAATGCAGGTGTAAAGACCTCGAAGAACCCTATTACAAGGGTATTAGAAATTATGAGTGAGTCAGTAAATAGAAAATTTGTCATTTAATCCAACATAATTGTGACTGAATTACAATTACTCTCATGGAAATAAATCACCAAACTGACAGACAGGATGTTTCATACAGGTATATATTACAATGTGCCTTGTTATTATATAATACAGTCAGGTTCTGTTTTTTTTAATAAAAATAAGCACTGAAGGAGAAAGTGAAACTTTTTGATTTTATTGTAAATTGGACAATATGCACATTACTTAGCGATTGATGACTTTGTTAATTAAGCTTGTTAGGTGGTCACAGAACTCCCTGCGCTGAGTGAGAGTTCAGAGGATGTCAAGTCAAAAGGCAATTTAGCCAGGAGCACTGCGAGCTTGAGGTCTCACGTAAAGGACGAACGGTGAGGGGAGTACCAAAATGAAGGAACAAGAACATTGAGTGGCTGACAGTGGTGACTGCTTGTGCCAAAGATACCAGCCAATGAACACAAAGAACCTCTTTTTTTTTTTGTTGTTGTTGTTGTTGACTGTATGGGACATTAACAGTGACGTGAAGGGAGTCATTCTTTTTCAGCCACAATATCTGAGCTCTTTCATAAATTGCAGACCATATTCTCCCAGAAATCATTTGTTTCGCCATCATTGCAATTTTATACTGTTTTTTGAGCAGGTCAAATAAAAGGTGTGGTCTCACTGACAATAAATATTGCACACGTGATATTGTTCGTTATAAGGGTGTTTTTGCATACAAGTGTCCGCCCCCTTTCCTATGTCTTGTAATAGTTACTCAAGTTATATTTTCCCAAATATGATTATCATCATAGTCAATATACAGTGGAGTTAACAGTGTCTGTATAAAAACAAAGTAACATCAATAAAAGGAGACATCCAATGTGTAAGGTGACATCCGACTATGAGACCAAACCTTTCTTTTGTCCCTGTTTGTCTAATTTTTGTACAAAGACGATACAACTATCCAGTCATGCAACGTTGTTTGGGATGGGGTGGGTCGGGTGGGTCAGGTTGGGGGTGGGGTGGGTG
>CM076652.1:3488704-3607470 GCA_038496675.1 Rachycentron canadum
GGGTCAGGTTGGGGGTGGGGTGGGTGGGGAGTTGTCTGTTATCTTCTCTGTTATTTTTTATTTTATCTTTTTTTTTTTTAGGCGTTCTGCATCTCTTTGCCGATCTTGTAGCTCAGGATCTTGTTCCAGTCGATCTTGGTGCGTGTCACAGGAAGCTGGCGGCGTAAGGCTTTGAAGGTAGTGTCCGACATGGTCTGGTAATTCTCGTTGATGGCCGTCTGGAGTGAAGGACAGAAAGATGGGAGCGAGGGAAGGAAATATGAATATATTAAAAATTCATTCAAACCAATTCAAGTGTGAAAATGTTTTCGCTGCCAGAAGCTAAATGTGTAGGATGATGAACTTAAACATAACCTTTTCTTTCATTGCCTCAAGACGTTTACTTCATTTGTTCTTGAAATTATACTTTAAAAGCCCCATGCAGTGTAAAAGGTAGATTTCCATGTCTTTTTTGATTATAAAGCAGGTCTAGGTTTTATATTAATACTGTGAAAGTATCAAAGGTCTCAGTACCCAGAGAAATGCTCACAGCCTGTATTCAGAAAGTGAGCCTTAAAACAAACCAATAGGACTTCAGTAACTTTGTGATGTCACAACAAAGCAGTCATCATCCTCAGCTATTCCCCCAGCATGGCCCACCTGGACCCACCATCCAACCTTGCAGGATTTGATTTCTCTGAGTGTACCTGAAAACTGCTATATTTTAATTGGATCACTAAGACCACAGTCAGTCAATCAGAAGAGTCTCAGATCCTCTCTTCTGATTGGCTGACTGACCTGTTGTTACTAGAGCTCCAGAGTCTGAGTCAGTCAGAGCCTGAGAGAGGAGATGGAAAACTACACTGAGATGGTTTTTGGTTCTTAAATCCACAAATTTATCTTCTTATGGATCAACACTTCAAATAAAAGTAAAATATAAATATGGGACCTTAAAATGTGAAGTGCATTAAAATACAATGTGTGTAAATTATACTGAACTCACTGCAGTTCACATACCTGATAGTCATTCTCTGCAGCCTCCATGATCTTAACAAACTCCTTTGCAGTTGAAGCCTCGTTCTGAAAAGTGACAGAAAGACACACACAAGTCATTTTGAGAGTAGAAGGTGAAAAGTGTTGTAAACAGAAGACCGCGTGAAGGTGCACTCAAATCTAACACCTCCACGCTGTAAACAATTTAGCGATAATACATCCCCAAGCAACTGTCAGCAGGTCAAAACTGTATTTTCAGGAGGTAAAACCAGGTAGAGTGGCATTAGTGAAAATAATGTGTGCTGTTGTATGTATCTGAGATCCAAGTCTCTGAGCTGTGGTCACAACACACTCAATTTTATTGTCTGTGTGCATGTAAACAAAAGGTATCACGCCACACTCACAGAAATTGACATGGACTCCTGGACCTCTTTGTGGCTCACCAGCTGAACATTTCCATCCTCATAGTAATGAACCTGGAGAAGATGGAGATTAGGGTTAAATTCATTTGGACCTGGAATTCATTCTGTATCTCCATGTGGTGGAAATTGTAGAAAAGGAGCAACATAAACTGCGACCAGAGGAAACCAAAGGTACCAGACATGTCTTGTTGAGAAAATGCAAAAATGGGACAGAATATTGTTTCAAATAACCCACAGAAGTGTCTCTCTAGCCTCAGAGTGGATTATCTAAACTAAATACCTGAATTTTCATGATTCCTGCCACTTGAGTGGTGGAAGGGGAGATGGTAAATTTCCATTCTGACCTCCAGCGTCCATTCCTGTGCATAGAGGAAGAGGGAAAACCAGATTCGTTACACCTCTTAAAACTGTGCCTTACAACAATATCACACAAATATTATTGCTCCTTGCTTTAAAGGGCTGTTCAATATATATCAAGATATACAAACTTTTTCTGCTGCAGGAAGCTAAAATGTTACACTTAAGAAGTGAGGACTTATCTTGAGTTTTGTGAAGTACCCACAGAGATAAGAAGCACTGCAGGATGTCCTCATTTGAATCTTATATGTTGAGCATAAACAGTTAATGTGTTGATGAAACCAGTAAATATGCACCTTAAGGTGCCTAGCTTTCTCTGTAAGTCAGATTGTGCTGAATTCTATGGGAAAAGGGTCCTAATCTCACTTGGTTTATTAGCTCAATAAATGTTGTCCTGAGATTATGGTCTCAGTCTCTAGTTTCAAGTCTTTTTTTAAATGATGGTCTAATTTATAGAAAAATAGATCATAAAGCAGGGTGTTTATTAGGGCGCAGCTACTGTGTGATTGACAGACTGTACCCCAGACTTTGACCTGTCTGACATTAGGATAAAGTACAGAGCAGGTCGGATCCACCCTTCACTCCTCCACAGCTCCACCTGCTCCTCCAAATGTGGTTTCTTCTGGTTTAAAAAAACCAAGATGGCTACAACAAAATTACAGGCTTCCAAAAGTCAGTTCACAAACCAATAGGTGACGTCATGGTGGGTTGTCACTTGGGTGTTTGGGTGGTTAATAAATTTGAAAATATTTCTAATCTGAAATGGCCTTTACAGTCACTTGACCTCAACCCAGTTTAACACCTAATTTGTACCAACATCATCACAACCATGCTACGACTCATTTCATCTCTCCAGCAGAGCTCCAGAAACTTGGTTTTCCCCCTTAATTTGTCACTGATATTTAACCATCATCATTACATAATACCAAAGCAGTGCTGCTATGAATTCAGAATTTTATAACATGACCTAGGGGATACCCCTGCTCTGTGCACATATTAAATAAATTAGCATCAAGACTATTAAATGTCTGCTTGGAGCTAATATCATCTGATATAAAACAAAATGTTTTCATGAATCCTGAGATTAAGAGATTCGATTTCTTCTTTTATTAAATAAAGTAGCAGGTTGACCACAAGTCCAATTCAAAAATCCCATGAGTGCTCTTTTTCTAAGCGGGAAGACGTTAATGTTGTTTCAAGAAAATCTAATCACATTAAATAGTTGAATCCAAAATACCAATTTATTTCCAATTATAAACCTGGAAGGAAAAATCAAAGAGGAAAAGTATACATTTCATTATCTTACCCCAAATAAGCTCTTTTAGGTCCCTCATTACTGAAACATTGCTGACACCAGTGGCTGCTGCTTACAGACGTTGAGGGATCATTACACCCAACAACCCATAAGGCCAGTAAAACCCAGCAGCAAAGAGGATTGGTGCAGTTCTTATCCAATTAGATTAACTCGATCAGAAACAGCTCAGCAACACTTATGAGGGCCAACAGCCTGGTGCTCCACAGTTAAGTGCCAATTAAAGTAAAGCCTTCGAAGCTTCTTGTACATATCAAACGACATTTTAGGCATTTGAAGTTTTTCGTCACTTCAGCTTTTTCTTTTACATGATGAACGTTGCAGGGATTTTGACAGACTTTGTAGAAAGAAGCTCTCATATCTTAAATCTTACATATATATTCAAAATGCAAAATTGAAGATGTCTTCAGTGACCTACCAGAAGTTTTTTGGTTGAAACTGATGGCACTCGATGCACACAATGATGGTTTGATGTCCATCGATGGTTTTACCATAGATCTAAAATGAGAAACATTACTGTCAGGCCTGAATTCACGTGCAAGATAAACAGTTTCTTTTTTACTTCCCCTGCTATCTGAAAGCCTCAACTTATTCTACCACTGTACATGATCACCAGTTGAATCACACAAGTGGCTTGTGGTCAACAGCTTCAGCTGCAACTTAGAGACTGAAATATATAGCATGCCAGCAGTGCAAACCACCACAGTACAACTCTTGTGAGTCTGCAACAGAAGCATTTTGTTCACTTTACATAAATAAATAAGAAACACAACAGGGTTTAGATAGAGGAAACTAGGATTACTTCCTCTAGGGGACTGGATAGGTTGAAATTAATAATTGTTCTTGGTGCTTTTGTTTACTCTGAAAAATCCCTTTAGATTAATAAAGATAATGAAGACTGATTTATTTGGTTATCTGGTTGGTCAAAAAAAACAAAAACAAACAATAACAAAAAATGGCAACTGGAAGCTCATCTACTCCAACTTCTTCATTAAAAACTCTGAATCTGGATCTTGTGCTCCATCCGCCACCACTGCTTTTTATTTGCTTGTGTTGTTTGTTAGTTTGTAACTGGCAGTGAAAACAAACTGTTTTTTATGGTTGTGCAAATTCCAACTCGAGCCTGCCGTAGTGACAAGGTTTCAGGTTTATTTCGCCCCCTCTTCCAAAAACATTGACAGGATTTCTCTCTCAATTACGTTACATATGACTCCCTGAATCTGTTTTTATGAGGCAAGGTAGAAATACACAGACATGGAGTTGACTTATTATTTTTCTCATGATATAAAAAGCTCTCTGAGACACTTCGATCAGTGACTATGACAGATAAGTGCACATTAGGCCAGGGGTTAGGCCAGATGTTAGTGGGCCAGTGGAAAAGGGGCTATAAGGTTAAAAACTATTTTAGTCTATTAAACATTCAAAAAGACACAACAAAACCTGCTAAAACAGTGTTGAATGTGTGGGGTGTCATTTATTTGGGCAGGTCAAACTCAACTACACCTGCCTCAGTTTTCGATTTGATTTATTTTAAAGCAAGGTGCAGGGCTCACCAGCCTGTGCTTCCCTAAGGAACAAAACATTTGCGTGTTAGAGAGGTGTGATAGTCATTTTATGACTTTTCACTCATCAGCTGTCAGGGAGAAGGCTGAGATGGACAATGACTTTTCGAATTGTGTCTCATATCGAAACAAAAGTGAAGTGGTCTGGGACGTACGGTGCAGACTCCACTGGGATAGTGCTCCTTGACGTAAGCCCTGACGGCCGAGTCCACAGCACTCCTCCAGCCCTCCAAGGAGCCGTCGACGTCATGGGGCCGCGGGTCACTGGCCTCCTTCCTCAGGTGGTCGAACTTGAAGGAGATCTTGTTCTTGGGGTCCAGGACCCGGCCATTTCCAAGGTCACCATGCTCTGTGATTAAGACCTAGAGAGGAGGAAGATGGAAGGAGAGAAGGACCAAGAGTGAGGGGAAAAGGGGTGAGAGAGGATTTAGAGGTAGGATAAGAAAAACAAATGGAAAAAGAGTTAAGGCAAGAAAGACGTGACAATTGCATGTAATAAAAGAAAGCTGTACAAAAGACAATACCAACATAAACAAATACCAGGAGGCAGAAGATTTTGTGGAAATTGAGAGCATGAAGACGTACATTCAAATGATGCAAGTATGAGTGAAAGACAAAACAAAACAGAGGACAAAGAGACAGGAACACAGGCATCAGTCTGAACTTTCCATCTGCTGTCTTCCACCTTGACTCTCAGCTCAGCCTGCTGGGTATAAGACCGGGGAGTTTTCAACCCGTGATGTGGGAACAGAGGGACATGATGACATCATTACATAAGACACTGCAATCATTGCTGAGGCTAACACACCACTGGGTTCAGCCTTCACAGAAAACACGAGCAGAGTGACACTAAAATAAAGACGTGTTTGTGAGCTTGTTTCTTGAGGAGATGAACACTGGGGCTGGTTTGATCCCATTTTACAATTTCAATTCTTCACAATTCTTCACAATTTCTTCACTTTCTCTGCATCAACTCCCATGAGGCCACAACACTAGAGCAACAATAATAAAAACCTGAATAAGCTTGTTGCTTTCCCAACTTTACAATGCTGTTTATTATGTTTCTGTTATTGTCTCTTTTTCTACTGTTTTAACATGTGTAAAGCACATTTTGTTACACTGCTGTAGAGCTATACTGCTCTGTGAGACTGTGTTATATCGCCCCCTAACTCTCTGCCATGCTGCTGATTTTTTGCCCAACCAAGCTGTGATTTTCCATTTGTTTGCCAGGTTTTAATTGTCAATTTTCATTAGTGCAAGAAGCCTTGTAGGGGAGAGCTGCCCTTTTATTTTATTTATTTTGTTTTATTTGTGAACCCACTATGACATCAGCTGTTGGTTTGTGAGCTGCTGATTTGAAGCCTCCAGTTTGTAATTTGGACATCTCCATTTTGTTTTTTTGTTTTTTTGAAACCAGAAGAAACTATATTTGGAGGAGAAGGTGGCGCTGAGGTGGAAGTGACGTGCTCTGTACTCTCGTCCTGATTGTCAGGATTTGAATCATCATGTTGTATTGAAGAAGCCTTGACCATAAACTCACTCGGAAAACATTCACTGATAAATAAAGTGAGAAGTAGGGCCATTTTCACACAGACACAATCTGACTTCTTTTTATTACCAGTGGAGTCGCCCCCTGATGGTCATTAGACAGAATTCAGGTTTAAGGCTCTTCAGCACTGGCTTCACTTTTCAGACCTGGAACTTACATCCACTTTTATAAACAGTCTATGGTCTAGACCGGCTTCGGGTCATAACAGACTGTGACATGGGCAATAACATTCCACATCAACATTGCGACCGTTGAACCCATATGAATCTCTGTGTGAATATCTCTGGAAATTAAACTCATAATTGAAATCATGTGTTTGGAGTTACATTATTATATATATTATTCTACCATTATTTCATTATATCACTCTGCATATAAATAATTTAAATAATCCCAACTTTCAAATATTCCCACATTAATTTGTTATTTTGAAAAACAAGCAACAGCAGACACGCTAAATAAAACATTTTGACCCTCAAGTCTATCTAAACTATAAATGGAATATCAAACTATAAAACTAAAGAGCATCTCATGATAGGATCCCACCAGCTGCAATGCCCTTTAAACATGTGGGTTTCTGTCGGTGTGTTCAAAGCCCAGTGGCTCAGTGGGAAATGTAGATGTGATGGTTAGGAAGCTCAACAGTGACAACTGTTGGTGAAAACACCTCAGGACAAGGTGTTAATAACACATTATTAACTATGAAGTCCCAACTGATGTGTGATGCATATGGTCCAGCAGCAGCAGATTCTCATATGACACGAACTGAATAAACAACACATATGAGAGTGAAGTGCTGAAAGAGGTCAAAATAATTTTTTGGTTTTTTTTTTTTAGCATCTAAGCTGCTGCCTTCATCTTTGGTCAAAAGCTGAAGCATCAACTCACCTGTTCTTCATAGCCCTCGATTTTCACTGGGGTAAACTGGTCCAAGTTGTACTGTGCAAATGCACTGCAAAGACAGGAAAAAAAAACACTTATTCAAACTTGGTCCATACACAATATAAAGATTTTTGTCTATGTGATATGTACTGACAACGTGGGTGCAGATTAAAGCCTAACAAGTCTAAAAATCAAGGCATATTTTCCCTTTGTTTTCATTAACTGAAGGATCATATTTTTTAAAAAAGGGTGGCACAAACATGACATCCACCTGACAACGAGCTGGGTTTAGAAATACAGAGGGACTGTTTCCCTCCATAGCTTCAAGTGTTTTTGCAAATTCAAAAAACATTTTTCAAGTCCTGGAAATAGCACAAGAGGAGGGATGAACTTACTGTGCTGCACCTTCCCTGAGAAGATTGTCATTGTTGAGCAGCAATCGCACATCTGGGGAGGTTGAAGAAGAAGAGGAGAGAAGAGAAAAAGAAGATGAAGAGGAGGAGAAAGGAAACAGGTAGAGCAGATTAACACCAAAACACACAAACAGACACACACACAGGAGCACAAAAGACAAAGCTGCCTGCAGTCAATCTTTGCAGCATTTATGTCGAGGGAGTGAAGCAGACATGGTAAATTAGCTCAGTGGAAATGGCTGGAAAATCACAAAGAGATGAAAGGGGGCAAAGAGGCAACAGGGGATTGTGTTTTAGTGTGTGTGTGGCTGTCAGGCTGTGATAAGAAGCAGACAGACAGCCCCCCGGCGCTCCTCTGAGGTGACGACATTTATCGAGGCAGGATGAAGCGTGAACAAAGTCAAAACACAAACACACGCACACAATCTCAAGGGGCACTACTTTGACATTGTGGTGTCAACACTAGCTGCAGGCTGAGCTACAGCTACATTTTGACCAAAGCATAGTCGCAGTGTGTTCCTAATATTTTAACAACCTCCATTCTCTTGTAAAGTTAGTGCTTCCCTGGCCAATTCCTCTTAACTTATTTAATTTTGTCTCAGAAGGTAGAAGAAGAGATGACACTTTTATTTTCAGGAGGCAGAACTGGGATCAGACTGAGTCAACCTCACCCTCTGACATCAGTGACTATTTCCATCCACCTACAGGGACTAAAATAAACGTAATCATCCAACTGCCAAGGGTCACTGAACTCCGAGAAGCAAATCACACTCCACAGCTCAACTAATGCGCCATGAATACAATCAGGTGTATTCATCTGAACATGACTCACTTGGATACAACAGGTTTAGTTTGTAAATTATTATGAAATTACAACAAGAGGAGTAAACATGTTATTTATTAAAAAACTAAGGATGTTTGGTGGCTTATTATGAGCAAGGTTTTGACTTTTTTTTGTAATTGCAGGACAACTACAGATATAAGTAATTACACTGATGCATTAATGATTCGGTGATTGACTGTGCTGGACTAGTGTCTATTCTTCTGATCATCTTAGAAAGCTTTTCAACAAAAGAAGTCGTATTCTGAGATCAGACATATTAATGAAGTTTGCATTCTTTAAGTGGAGGTTGATTCTGGATCTCCAAAATACCCTCATAGTAGCCAATCTGGTGGTTCACCTGGTAGACCATGGAAGATAACCTCCACACTGATGTGTTTTTATCTTTTGAGTAAATCTCTGAAGCCACGTTTTGTCCCCGTCAGAGTCACTCCAGGGTTTCCAAGCCCCTGAAAACAGAGGGTTATGGAAATGCTGCTGGCCCCGTTTTATTTGGAAAACTCCAGAGTTGTGTTTTAATTTGGACGGACAAAAAAGGAGACATTTGGAGACCTGGTCCCTCCCCGATTGGGTTTTATTAGCCCCGACTGGCAGGGTGAAAGCAGTTATACAACACAAGGCTGTCCTTGCTGTTCGTCGCTGGAAGTAATTTATGTAAATAACCAGCTGACAACAACTGCTTCCTGTTTACACCGGCTCACACATGCCCAGTGTCTGTCAATGGTCAATCTGTCAATACAGTATAAGTGTATTAGTATGGATGCAGATAATTTCTGATACGGAGCTAAAATGCTCATCTGGACAGAATATGATGTTTTTCATTTTAAAATGTAGTTGTGTTGACGTAGTCTTTAGTCATTATCACAGTGTCCTGTGTATATGTATGTGTATGTATACACACACACACACACACACACACACTTATTTAAAATCTTCAGGTGTAAATCTTCATCTCGTATCTAGTAACAAAACAGAAAATATCCACAACATGTAGTATTCAAGTGCAAGCAAATAATCCAGCAGCACCAACAACAGTCATCTCAGGACCATTAATTAAAGTTGTTCCAGACAAAAGGCTGATTATGTACTAGTGGGGATTTAAACAGCATCCTAAACACTTGTGCTGTGATGCCTCGCATTAGTAAGTTGAGTGCTGTCAAGTTGAGGACTCTAATCGTACAAAATAAACAGAGCCAAGCAAGAGGATCACACTTCACCTGCTGGCATTAATATGCATACAACACACAGAGAAGAACTCACCATTGAAAACTTCGTTGAACTCTCCTGGTGGGGCGTGAATGACGAAGTTAGCTGCTATGCGTACCTGCACACAAAGACACAAAGCACAGGTTAAGACTGGAAGTCACTCACAAGAAAACACACACTTTTAACAAAACAAGGGTAAAATCTAGACTGAACTTCAAACACTGTCCAAAATCTGACACTCCAGCTCAGCATGTAACTGACACTGTAATGAGTTTTTAAAAAGCGAGATTAAAAAATAAATAAATAATTAAAATCTGAAAATTAAATTCTGGAAGTGAAGAACTGATTTGACAGAAACAGATATTAAAAAAAAAGATTATAGTTCTCAGATTATGATACATATACATATATTTTGGTGACAACCCAACATTTCCATCCATTCTGTATAATGAATGCTCTTACTTTGAAACTTTAATTTCATTTATGCGATAATACTTCTCGTATGTCTACTTGTAATTAAAATACAGAACGTCTAATTTTAATGGCGTATTTTTTACACTATGGTGTTGATACTCTGTGATAGACTGGCAACCTGTCCAGGGTGTACCCCGCCTTTTCCCAGTGTCAGCTGGGATTGGCTCTAGCCCCCTGTCCCCTGTATAATCAGTAATGATTATAATAATAATGATCTGTATACTTCCTCCACCACTGCCTTTTTTTTTTTTAGTCTGCTGAAATTTTAAACTAGCCAAGCAAGTGACTCAATTTAATGCCTATAATTTACAATGTAAACACTGTTGTGTATATATATGTTGGGTGGCCAACAGGGGGTGTAATGTTACTGTGTCACTGGTGTGGAAGGTGAAGCGCGGCGCTACAGTGTCTCTCTCACTCTACAACACATCTGAGTAGTCATTTTTCCTCTTCCTCACTTCTCTTCTGCACCACAACACTTCCTGTTCCCAGGTCACATGTCAAACTGACAGCGAGAAGACAGCCCCTCCCTCCCCCGCGTGGTTTACAACCATATAAGGACATAAAAATGTGCTGAGGACTAACACACACACACACACACTCTCTCTCTCTCTCTCTCTCTTCCTACCTCTGTATCGCTCTACCTCTATCACTTGCAGGGCACAGTGGCTCAGCCAGCCCCCCCCCTTACAGATCTCACAAGCTGGTGTATCAGGGAAAGATGTTGATGTGTATATGTGTGTGATGGTGTGTGTGTGTGTGTGTGCGTGTTCGTGTGTGTATGTATGTATATGTATGTTTGTGTACGTGTGTGTCTGTCCCCCGGGCCCCCATTAGCAGTGTGTGTATACAAGTGCTCCGGCACTCGCGCAGAGCTGCAGATTGATTCTCGCTAATGAGCGATGCTGAGAGAAAAGAAGGCACTCGGGGAGGAAAACGTGTGTTTCTGTGCGAGTGTGTGCAAGAGATCAAAGTTCATCTGCATTAGCCTAATCTTTTGTCGTGAAATCATCATGACCCACTTATACTGAACCTGTGTTTGTGACTTGAAATCTCTGTGGGGAGAGTGATTTGCATTGGGTCTCCCTCATCACACTGGACGACGCCACAGCGTAAACACACTTTCCATATTCAGGGAGCATCATCACACATACTCCAGGGGCCCATCCCAAGAAGCAGGTTTACGCTGTGGTGAATACAAGTCATCCAAGTCATTATTCGGAATAAGTGAGTGAAACCCAAAACCTGCACAGGTCTGTGTCGGGGGCTAATGTCCTGGGCTTGATTCAGATGCTGAAGCTGAGGTTGTATCTCAGAAAGCACTACAGTCTCTACCTGTAGCACACATCAAGTTAGCCTAAAGGTTGATGTCCATGTCTTCTTATTTCTATATTAATACTGTGAAATTGCTCAGCCTGTATTCAGAAACTCAGCCTTAAAATAAGCTGTCAGGACTTCTGTAACTTTGTGATGTCACAAGTATACAATCACAGCCTTCAGATATGCCCCAGCATGACCCACTTGGACCCATCATTCAAGCGTGTAGGATTTGGTTTCTCTGAGCATTTACCTTTAATCTGCTATATTTTTGATCACTCACTCAGAAAACCAATCAGAAGAGAGGCCCAGATGCTCTGATTGGCTCATCAACATGATGCAACCAGAGCTACAGAGAGAAGCTTGAGAAAGGAGACGTAAAACCACACTGAGATGGTTTTTGGTTCTTAAAACTAGACATCTGCTTATGGATTCAATCCTTCAAAATAAAACACGGGGAAAGTTAAAATATGGGAGCTTTAATGCCCCTAGATGCAGTAAATCCTTGTTAATTTTTAATGCAGGAAAAAAAAAAAGAAATGTTGGTTCTCATGATCTGAACCAAAGTAAATAACCAGTCTATATATGTATACAGTCCACCATGGGCCATTTAAACACCACAGATAATTTCAGGTAAAGTGATCTATCCACACTGAATATGAATCTTTTCCGCATCGTATAAATGTTAGTCCTACAACTTTCTGCCTTTTTAACGTTTCATGAAATTAAATGACATTTTCTACCTTTCCACGTGTTTATAAGCAGGTGTCAATGACGACATGAACTAACCTCACTAAACTCATTTCACATAGTTGAAACATCTGACACCAAACTTAACTCTCTCTATGGCCAGATCTGATTTCAATAAAGTCTATTAATAGAGTCTAAGTTCAGCAGACCCTCTCTAATCAGTGGATGCATAGTCTCATAATCAGCAATAACAACATTACACTATACTTTTGTCTTTTCTGTGTCTTGTCTTGCTGTTTCAGTGTAATGCAATAGTGTAATGATAGCCATAAATCCATTTTCTGAACCCCTAGTCCTATTCAGGGTCATGGGGGGGTAGGGGGGGGCTGGAGCCTTACCCAGCACATGCCTTTGGCAAAAGGCAAGGTACACCCTTAACAGGCTGCCAGTCTATTAGAGGGCTGACACACACGGAAAGACAAATACAGTCACACCTACAGGAAATTTAGCTTCCAACACACTGGCCCAGATATTTTATTCCACCCTGACAATAATAAACGTCTGGACAAATCGCTAAAAGCCATAGAGAGTTGGTGTGTTTGGCACAAAAGCTGAAACGCAGCGAACACTTGAATACTGCTGACGACAAAGACTTTAACTCCTCTGTGAACAACTGTGTGAAGTTGCAAAGTGAACTGAGCAATGCCTACAGCCAGAAAGCCATGCTAACGGTTTTAAAGTGCATGGAGAACAGGAGGAGATGAAGGCGAGAGAGAGGACTGACAAGAGAGAGGAGAGATACTCCATTAGCCGATTATGAGTAAGGCGCTGACTGTTAAAAGCTGGTTAAAACAGAGCATTACTTCCTCTTCCCCCAAGTACATGAAACCAGTTCTACTAATGCAGGAGACAGGAGCCAACATCTTGTTTTAACCACCCAGGAATGAATTAAAAAATACAATTCTTTTTGTTATTATTATTATTATTATCTCTATTATTAGTTCTATTATATCTCTATTATTACAATAGAGATGATGCCAATGACTAATTTCTCTGTTGATTAAACCAGAATTCAGATTTAGATTAGTGAGAAACACACAATGTTATATTGGTTGGCTAACATTTGCAGTGCTAGCACCAGCAGCCTTCTGTCTGTGGATGTTAACATTAGGGATGGACGATATGCAAAAAACAACATATTGCAATGTTCTTGGCAGATATTGCAAATGCGATTTCAGTTGCTATGATAATTTTTGCATTTTAATGATCATGATGAGATTTTTATTGGGCCTTCAATCACAAACATCTGGGCATTAGCATGGGGAAAGGAGGGCCGCAGCCCCAGCTAGCCCTCAGACCCAACAGATATCTGGTGTTGTACATTAATAAAATAATGTCAATAAGCTTAACCAACTAGTATTTCTAACATTTTATTGTTGGTCAACTAATCGCACACATCCCTAGTTGACAGAGACTGTACTGTTCGGGAAATATGGCAATAACCATTTTTCCATGGTTGTAGACAAAGGAACTGAATCTCACTCAAGTGCTGGAGTGATGGTGTTGGATGGCAAGATGGAACAAGCAAGTGGCAAGACCACAAACCTATTGCATAGCCAGCAGGAAGTAGTCTGCTTCATGCACTGTTTTACCAGCTTCCTACCACGAAGGAGAAGCAGAAGCTTCACAGAAAAAATGAATGGAAATATTTATTGCAAAGTTCAAATGTAATTTGGTCAATTTCTGAGAACCCGAGCCAAAAACAACTCAGTCTACAACTTTAAACCAAACATAAGTTAAATCTGTTAACTAGCAGAGAAATTGTAAGGAGGAGTAATTACTGTTGAGCACCAATTTAAATGTTGAGCTCCAGGGTTAAATGATCCTTCCAGTGGCAGTGTGTTATACTGGGACACAGGCTACTGGGACACTTCAGAGCTCTGAGACCCAGTTTTAGCCTTGAGTACTGAACGCCACGTGCAACACAATGGGCCAAGCTCAAGCTAAAGAGTCTCTACAAGGGATTGTATTAACTACCTCACAGTCTTTGGTAAATGAACCCTGTCACACAAACTCTGGTAAGTAGTTTTATTGAGTTACTGCTGATAAAAAGTATCATCTGCATTTCTTTTACCTGTTCGTTAGCAAAACATAGATTTGATTTCATTAGAATTAGGTGCTGATTTGCTATCTGCCATTAAACAAATAAAGAAATGATTAGTTGACTGATTAGTCCATCAACAGAAATTCAATTAGCAGCAATTTTGATAATTATGTTCTAAATGTTTCTTTCATTCCACCTTCTTAAATGTCAAGAACAAGATGAGGAACAGGAGAGACAGCAAGTAATTATGGCTGACAGTTGCTGCTGTGTGTGTTTTTGTGTGTGTGTGTGTTACCTGAATGTCTCAATCACACTCATGATCTTGTACGAAGTCTTTCTTTTACTGGAAATAAGGGCTTTTTTTTTTTCTTTTTTCTTTTTTATCTCCCACAGTCAATTCCTTTATCTTTCCAATGATTCTCAGGGGACAGGGGTCTGGAGTCCAACCACGTAGCTGGGATAATAACCAGACATACACACAAAGACCGTGGGACACAGGCACCCCCCCCCGTAGTGTGGGCTCCTCGTGTCTTTGTGCTCTCGTGGCCCAGACACCAGCTGGTCTCTTTTCTTTCAACTTGCTCACTGTACATTCATCCTCAGATTACCCAACAACCCCTCCTTTCCTTGATACAGACACTCCCAGTGCACTATCCCAACACCCTCTTGGGGAGCACCCATTCTTAATCCCAAATGACACCCGCTCACACTGAAACCGCACTTATCCAAATCCTGGCATCAAAATCGCCTTATCATGCCAATCCAGATCCATGGAAATAATGATGGTAGCACAAAATAACCCAAAAAAAAACAGCAGGAATAATCTGAGGCAAAATTTCGTCCTGTGGGCATTTTAAGATGCATCATCTCCCCGACTTTGATCCTCTTCTCTGGCATGCCTCCATTTCAATATCCTAGATAGAGAGGGAGAAGGCGGCCATGGCACCTCAAAGTGCTTCACCAAAGACAGGGCCGAGTTTAGAGCGAAATCAGGCTGATGTGGATGAATATTTGGGGGGGGTTGGGCGATTCAGATGAGATGTGGGTGCAATAATTTATGAATATTAAGTCCACAGTGGGGCGTTGGGGAGCCATAGGCTCACTAAAAATGTTCCTCCGCTAATGAAAATCAGGAGGTGGTGGTGTGTCGACTCAGGATTAAAATGAAGAAGTAAGGGTCTGTGATGTTGGAGATAAAAACCCTCAGAAGCAGAAGCGTTCCTAAAAATTAAAACTTTTTAAAAATATGTTATACGGATTAATGACCTTCTGGTGCAGCTTCATGTTCCCTCAAGATGACACTGTCTTACATAGGATCACATCTCTGCCCAATAACTACAAATAAGTTGTGGAGATTTCAAACTGGTTTGGTAATTCATCAGTTATTTTCCTGTTTGACGTACCAGGTTTCAATATGCTCATTCATTTACCTAAAATTTCTCCTGAGCCGATAAATGCGCTTTTAATATTTTCACTATGTATTATACAGATCTGTATCCAATTAAGGTCAAATTATGATAAATTGTAAGGAAAATTCAATCGGAGACACAATAACTGGCACCATTGAAATGTTTGTGATGAATGGTCACTGAGCCCTGCTTTTAGTAGAGAGCAATATTTACTCTACTCCTGCTTTATGGTTTATTTTCTTTCTTAATGGGATTCAAAAAATTAACATCATGCTGTGTTGAAGAAGACTTGAAATGAGACCGAGACTATAAGGTCAGGAAAATGTTTACTGACCTCTGGGTGTCTCCTCAAAATCGTATCTGTCAGAATATGTGACCATTTTGAGATATTACAACTGTGCCAGTGACAAAACTCTGACCGGTGGCTTCAACGACAAGTACGATTTTGCTTTCATTCGTCAGCCACCTCTAAAGAATGTCCAACGCCTGTCCGCATATTCTAATATATTGACCAAATGAATATATTGAAAATTAATTAAAACAATTAATCATCTACCTATTAAGCACAAAAAAAAACACATGCTACTTTGGTAGGGATCAAACTTGTGACCTTGCTGTTACTGGATGGATTCGAACTCTGCTGCATAAATTCTGAATAATGCTGCCTTGTCTACTTTCAACATGCTCTTTTGTCACCTTCAGTCTGCCCCAATGACTTATCCTTGCACTGTGCTGGTAAAAGTATGTCACTTTACCCTGAGCAGCCAGCTATGCAATATATGGAATATCACTGGCTTGCATTACAGCCTCCAGTATGCAGACACCTCAGTGTAAAGCCACTGGTCTTTACAAATTAACATTTATCATTGTATAGGAAATTCCTGGGTCAACTAGCTTGTAATCTAGTTTAAAGTGTCATCACTCAGCTTTGTTTAATGATATAGAGATCTAATGAAACCTATCAACAGAATTAACAGATGGCAAAACTGTCTGAAGAAGGGAAGTTCTCTGCCCTAAGACTGAGGAGGCCCCAGCTTCTTATAATCCTTGAACTGAGCACTAGTTTGGGCCCCTAAAGACATGGCACTTTAACCTAAAAAAGCATGCACAGTTCTCATGCTGCAGGCACGTACAGACAGCACTCCTCTGTCTTCACATTCTTCAGTTAAAGGGAGATACCACCAAGTTTTTAGCAACCAACTACAGTGTGAAGCAGCTAATCACAAGCTGAGCTCGGGGCTGTTGGGAGTTTCCAGCGGCTCGCCAGTAAAATGAGGGATGGTTTAATTTCACCATTATTTAATTTTGTGCAAAGTGTTGAGGAGGATTATACTTTATCTGGAGTTTCTTTGTTCTTTTTTTTTTTTTTACTCAGAAATAAAACTCATTGCAAATTGGAAATTTAAAAAAAATAAAATAAAATAGACCAAATGTCTGATCTCGAGTGTAGTAACTGAGTTATCCAGCAGGTTGGTGTCTATGAAAGCACATATTTCCCTACTCCATCTCAAAAAGAATGCATTTTCTATCTATTTTTGTAATGTACTGTATTATGTAAAGCACTATGTATTGCAAAACTGCGCAAAAGGTGCAATATAGCTAAAAGGTGGATTTAACTTTTCTGATTTTTCTTCTAGTGGATGCTTCCATCTATAATACTGAACTGTACTCTACATGCATTTGGCCCCTGTAGGAATCAAGCCGCTGCTGCTAAAGTCAAATACTGCACTGAAGTTCACTATCTCTTAAGCAACTGCCTTGTCACATATATGCAGCATTGCTGTCACATCAACCTCCGTTGCTGTTTTTCCTGTAGACATACCACATGTAACTGACAATCTAGATCACATCTGCAAATTTACAGTAGAAGCTAATTCTTCAAATGACAAGGTGTGATGGCAATGACCCATTTAAAAGGTGCATTTATGGTCCTGATTATACATTTAGTCGTTCCCTTTTTGTATTCTCACCTGTTCTCAGTCAGTGTTGATTACAAAAGTTAAAAGGAGTGCTGTGTCTGGTGTCTCATGTCTTATTATGGAATTTGTCTGGTCTAAAGGGGAACGGTAACATTTCTTTAGCGTGCTCATTTATCTTTGCTGACCTTTGCATGAGGCTTAAGTATCTAATGTGTCCTAGGTTTCCCTGACAGCTGATATACTACCGGGTGGATCAGAGCTAAAATCACTACATACAGACTTAACGGACTTGTGAAAGCAGAGTGCACTTTTAAAAACAACCACCCTCTGACTATATTAAGCTGTTACTTCCCAACAGACTGTAAAATCCAAAAACGTTGATGTCACGATGGTGAAATGACAACAAACTAATCTGCAACTGATGAAATCAGGTTCAATGTAAATTGGATATCATTATCAGCCACTCAACATCAAAGTAATAAAATGTGCAGCGTAATAAAAGTAATGAAACATGCTAAGACTATAAATACATCATGTTACTTTCTTATTTTCACCTCTTAAATATAAGCATTTTAACTTTTTGGCCAACAGAAAGCTCTGCCTCTGTCTGAAACAGGAACTACAGCACAGATAAGCAGCTCCTTGACAGACTACCAAAAAGGGGGCACCGCATCATTTCTTCTGGTCTTTTTTTTTAAAGTTACAAACTATCAAGCTGACAAGTAAAAATAAAAGTGCTTTGTTCCTGGTTCTGTTACCTGCCTAGAATCTGTAAGTACAGACAAAAGAAGCGACCGAAAAAGCACATAATGAGAGTTTCCTGTTATACTCGTGTGGTTTCTTTGCTGTAATCAGGAAGCTGGGAGGCCAGTGCCCAAATGATTTAAAAAAAAAAAGACTGCAAGCAGCACTTGGTATCTGTGGCTGAGAAGACTTATTTTTGCTGTTTAATCATTTACAAGTGGAAGAGACAATTCGCTTATTCCCATTCAGGAAGCTTTGAGGTCATTTTTTTTTTTTTTTTTTAAGAAACGCAAAGACACACTAAAAGAGACGACAGCTACAGGACAGAAATTCCCCTGCCCCATGGGAAACATTTAGGAAGCGTTTCACAGAGGCAAACTCAAAACTATATATTGTATTTGACGCAGATGCAGGAAGCTCTTTAAAAAAAAAAAAAAAAGGCCTGGTTAACTTTTCTAAAGCTACATATCAAAGTGTCTCCCAGCTACTTCTTCCAAAATAGAATAAACAGCCATCACAGTGATCATCATCATAGCCAGTTAGGATTCCCATAAACCCAACTTTGCAGATTTGCTGCTCAGTGTGGGAAAGTACCATCAGCGGTGTGATGAGAGATTCTGACTATGGCTTGGTTTGTCCACTCTACTCGTCTCTGGAAATTCATCCAAAAAAAAAAATCAAAAAAACAAATGAGGTTTTCACTTTATGCAACAAATCATGTCACCAGTCAATGAAAAAGTTATTCAAACCCTGTGCGCCTACACGAGGGCAGATGACAACGCTGATTTCCTTCCTTTGCAGTTTTTCCTCCAAGCTGCATAAAACAAGCTGAGGGGCCACAGCAGATGGCTGATTGCTCTGAGCACACGCAGCAGAGAGACGGCCTTCAAAGTCCAGGATGCAACTGGGGTGTTTTCCTAGAAATTCTGTGCTTTTAACAGCACAACATGCAGTGGATATAAGGACATAAGGTAACCTCTTTGGTCCCACACCAGCCATACTCTGAGAAGGAAATGAACAATTCCCAGCTGCTAAATACTGAGTAATATAGTCTGCCTGGCAGGTCGCCAACAAACACTCTTCCAGTTCTACAAAAACTGTCTGGTCAAACAGTGAAAGTGGCTTTACAATTGTGGAAACCAATGCGGTTAAGAGATGATAAGCGCTCCATCCTCTTCGCAGCACCAACAACAAGTTGGTAACCGTGTTACCACAGCACCTGAAAACTTTATTTATGGTGAACGTGAATGAAAGTGATTTATTACACTACAAAATCATAAGGTAGTCGCAGTCTCGCTCTCACACAATCACACTCACACACACCCGAGGCCTGTAATAAAAAGTTGAGCTAACAGCTGATGCCTGTGTGTTGATGAGCATGATGCAGTCACACCCACGGGTCAATGAGCTGCCTAAACTCCAAACAAACTTCTGACTCAGACTGGAAGAGAACAAAAAAAAATCAGTGTTGTTCTAACTGTGAATGGTGTATTACATAACTTACTGAATAGAAAACGCCTATAATAGTTTACTGTGATATTACAACAACAACACAGGGCACCAGGTACATTTGTGTATGAACTTTGCTTACAAACTCAAGACTGACAAACCAAACAAATTTACAATAAACACACTAAGAAAAGGAATTAAATATTCACATCTGTACAACTGGGAATTAAGGGATGTTGATAATTATATTAATTTTTTAATTGGTTGATAAATAGTTTTGTTTTTTTTTAATTGTAGGACAAAAGTAGGAACAACTAAGATGAATTAAAGTATAAGTAAGATTTATGCAACTGTATCAGACACAAAACTCACACTGTCTCTGTTGGCTGTGTGTGCATGTGTGTATGTTCTTTTAAGGAAATGTAAAATGCAAAAAGAAAGTGAGCAGTGCTTATACAGCCAAGTGATAGGAGGGGTGTAGTGGGGTGTGAAACCTGCTTCCAGTATGAACCTGACTACCACAGTTTTCTGTCATATCGTTATTTAGACAATAAATTCTGGTGTTAGACCTTCAAAGCCGCAAATAAAGACTTAAATCGAAAAGCCATCAATGGGTATATTTCTTAAACTATAACCGATTAGTGTGGTGTTACATTTGGGGTCATTTCCTTCAGGTCGCTGATGAGCTGAAGCTCATAAGTTCCCACATATTTCCACTGACTGAGAAACGCTACTTATTGCACGTACAGCGGTTAGTTAGCCAGATAGCTTGAAGAATGCGTACGACCGAGTTTTAATTACAAAATAATATCGCTAAAAACGACCAGTTAACAACATTTTTTTTTAATGTGTAAGCGGTGTCAAAGAGCGAAAAGGGCGTGTTAGCAAGTCTGGCTAACTGATAGCAGGCTGCGGCTATGCTAAAGAAACTAGCTACCGAGCTTTGGTGTATGAAAACTTCCATAACACAAGCGACCAGGGACACAGGGATGAAAAGGCACGTCCACGGGACGAAAAGGGCGTGAGAGGCGATCTTGGGTGAATTTATAATATGTACACGGTTCCTATTTTGAGTCAGGACCGTACAAGGAGCCTCCGTTTGAGAATCGCAAATGAGCGGAAGTTGAGCTAAAAATAATAAGAGCAGCGGTTGAGTCGAGGCCCGGGGCTTTTCTACAAATTCAATATTAACGCCAGACGACGCCGGGATGCACCGGGACACGGGCACGAATGCAACCCCAAATTCGGGCGCTAACGTGCCCCGTCCGGTGGTTAAAGCTGCGTTTAAATCGGCGTCTTACCTTTTCCTCGTCGGATAGCTGCTCCTCATGATCCGCCATCTTTTCTTCCGGCACCACCAGCTTGTCAGAGTCCCGTGACGTCATCGCATGGGTGGCTTCCCAGCCTGGTTCAGTTGGTTTTTGACTCTCAGAGTCTTTTCGGCGACTGGGGGCCGGACTAGATAAGACAGGGATGTCCAGGGTTGTCCACGGAGTCTGATAAACCACCAATGTGACTGATTTAAAAAAAAAAAATCACATCACCTAAGTGCAGCATATAAAATATGCCCCCATCCCCCCACCCCCCATCTTCAAGTTTATTTGGAGCTCGTTTATTGTAAAGTTGCATTTGCAGCATTATTGCATCACAGAGCTAGTGTCAGGCTCCAACCAACAATTACTGTGAGATTTACCAATCATTTTTTTTAGTCATCAGATGATTTTCCTGTGTATAAAATGTTATTATTCCCTGAAGCCTAAGTTAACATATTCACTTTGCCTTGTTTTTGTCTGAACCAACAGGTAAATAATTCCAAAAATGTTCTGTGGGCAGCATTAAGCCTAAACATTTGCACAATTCAATAATTAATTCCAAATATGTATATTGAAAAATGAATATCAATATGATTAGTTTTGCACATATGTTGTATTTATGCAAACAAGTTGAGAGTGATGTATAAGGCTTTCTAATTTGACCTACTTTGTTATTACTAATAAAAATATTTTTTATATATATTTTTTGTCTGTTCTTATCTATCACTTTGATCTTTTTCCTGTTCCTGTTATGTAAAAAATGTCCTAGTGATCAACAAATAATAATTTAAAAAAAACAACAATAATAATAATAATAATTTAATTTAGTCCCGAGTCTATACTGAGATAAGATAAGTTTGTCCTTTATTATTTCCACAGTGGAAAAATTTGCAGTCTTACAGTTACTGAGTGCATTCATGTCTAAAATTTCTCATTCAGGCACATTCAAATTTTTTTATACAGGTTTTGGATATAAGAAGATGACTTCTTGGGTTTGCTTCTCATTTGTGGCATTTAATTGGTTGTCATTCTAATCATTTAGTAGTCACAGAATGTACCTATATAGGGTGCCGATCTTTCATGTTATGGAGTCCATAGGGACCAATTTAAACCAATGAGCCCCATCTGGTATGTGTTTTGAGATGATTTGCTGTTTGTTTTCCTGAAGTGCCTTTAATTAAGCATTAGTGTGGTTATGAATATAATCTAAAAAAGCTCACATTGCTCTTTCACAGCAATATATCTTGATCATATTTACACCTGAGCTTAAGTACCTTGCTTATAATGTAATGTTATAAGTTATGAGTGTGTTTTCATCATCACAACAGATCTGGGGAAAGCCCTGTGATAATGCTCTGAGATTGTGTATACCGTGCATTTCACCACTAGATGGCGAGAAAGGGCTATTATTCCTAAAGTGTAGGCGTTAAGAGTCTGATGGTTAAAGGAATAAGATAAGTTTTATTGTCTGTGTGTCTCATTGCTTTTCTCACTTTCACCAAAAAATACAACATGCAACTTAATACTTAATACAAAAACCACACAGCCACATAGAGACGGGGGAGGGGCTGGAAGAAATAGAGAGGTTGGTTAAATATTATCACAGATGGTGGAATGATTGTTAGGTTTAAGAGGTTCAAAGAAAGTTCTGTGTGAGCACTGAGAAGGAGCAGAGACGTTGGTAGAAGGAAGTCTGGATCATTGCATTCCTTTGGTCACAGGTCTTGCTCATTACATCTTACCGATTCATGCAATGTGACACTTCACATGCGCAGAAACACACAAACTTATCATTTGTGTTTGTTCAATTTGAGGTCATTGTATCAACTTATATTCATTCACTGGAAGCTACACTAACTTTACCCATCTTACCAGCCTAAACCTAACACTAGTAAAGTAAAATAAATCTAAACTTGACCAAAATTTCAATAAATAAATACAGTAGTTAACTTCATTTTTGAAGGGAAACCCAATATGTACGTTAGTCCCTGGGATTTAAGTGAAGCCAAAGCAAAAACATAGACCATAAAACAGACTGTCAGTATATTTGTCAATCGTAAATAAATTATACATTAATGTGTAGTTTTTATTTTGAAGAATGTATTACTTACTACATTTATTAAAGACTTTTTAAAAACCTGTTAACTAACAAACTTTGTCCACATCTGACTGTGAGTGGCATTTTATTGCTGTGTAGCAATAAAATGCTAGTTTAATCCAGTAGTTTTTAAACCTTTTCACATCAAGGACCCTTAAACTGACACAAATCAGACCACAAACCCATTAACATATTGAGGTGAGGTACAGGTACATAGGTGCTGTAGGTAATGTAATTAATTACTTTCTACCTGAGGTTGTATAATATTTTCCTACTGTCTAGTTTGCTGGTTAGCTAACCGGCTAATTAGCTTGTCACGTTGTTAGCTTGAATTTAATTATGTGCTATGTTTTGATTCAACCTACAATTTAGAGCGTTTTGAGGCACGCTAACCTTTTGTCAAAAGCTGCCTTAGCATCCATCTGTGCTGATAAACAGCTAAATTACAGCAACTTTTTTTTTTTAGGTCTATGTGTTTTTCTAGCAACCTTGTTATTAACAGGTAGATTCATGAGGTAACTGTTAAGCCTCCAGTGAACTACATAATGAATCTGAACTGCCACCTGACAGCTTAGCTCTTCCCCATTGCCTTGCCCTTTCCCTCTTCCTTCAAGACTGTAATTTATCTGTCTTTTGAAAAGACTCGGTCTACATGCGATGCCAAAACTGTAGCTCTGCTTGTTTTGGTGGGGTCACTTTGGTACTCATGTCGCCTATTACAGGGCAACAGCAGTGAGAGGAAAGATGATAGTAATCTACATCTTCCAACAGGCCCAACTTGGTCCATTCTCCACCTTCTCTTTCATCCACGTCTCTGCCTCAAACTAACAATAGAGTCTTCTAATATATCATTACTGTATCTATCATTATAGTTCCACATGCAGACAAAAAGTCTTGTTGCATTAAGGAGTGTCTCACTTTTGGCATTTTCATTTCATTTTAAAATCCCATTAAAGACGATCTTGACTGGCTTTTAAAAACATTTTTTTTGTGCTTGAATACTTAAATTATGATTGATGACACTGAAAAAGTAGCATTGAGTCTTTATCTTCCTCCACTTGTGAGGCCCCACCATCAGCACAAGTGGCTGAATAATAGTTGTGCAGCTTCAGATTTGGGATGATGAGGCACGCTGGAGGATCACACCAGAGAATTTGAAAAGCTCTGTAATCTGCCTTAAACTTGAATGGCCTGCAGTGCCGCCATTGTGTCGACACTAGAGCTACTCATCACCTCTGGGGACCAAAGGGAGCATTGTGAGCTGCAGTATGTGAAAAGGGGGTTGGTCTGTGACTCACTCTCAGCCACTGGTTAGTCACCTCGGATACTCATTACACTGCTCCCACTTAGACAATAATCGGCCAAAAGACTCAAAAGGCATTAAAATGTTAAGATATTAAAGGTGCAGACTGAAGAGGTGTTAAGATATAAAAGTAGCACAACTTTTGTATGTATCATTTTTGAGTGATTGTGTCCCTCTCTGTTCTCCTGCCATCGGAGTATCTGTGTGAGAAATATCTTCTTGGCAGTGCATCAAAGTCTAAGTAGGCAGTTCCATGGGGACGATTGAGACTGTATTTCCACACCTCCTGACAGGATCTGTTGTAGTCTGTTTTGTGCCAGTTCAATAGCTTGTGTGTTGAAATGCGGGCAGCAGTAGTGCAGATGGATGAGGGTTTGAATTGTTCGGCTGCACCAGGGGTCTAAACATGCAGGTAGAAATCTCTGGGAAGGAACACCATGGGAAGGAAATGGCCCAACGCTTTTGTCTAGACTAAAATATCTCAACAACTATTGCAAGGATTGTCACATGGTTTTTGATCAGGTATTCATAGTCCCTGGAGGATGAACGCTACAGAATTTGTTGATCTTTGTTGACTTTCTGTCTAGTGCCACCATGAGATTGACATTTTTAGGTTTCAGCAAAGTTTTGACTGAAATTTGACAGCGTTTGGAGTGATACCTTTCAAATTTGGGACAGGGAATTCATGGTGCCCAGAGGATGAATCCTAATGTTTCTGATGATTTCTTGTAGTGCCACTGTCAATTCAAAGTTTTCACATATCCTAAGAGATACTTCTTAACATCTACTTGATTGACTGGCACAAAAGTCTGTACAGACATAGCTGACTCCTGACTTTGGTGATCCCCTGACTATGCCCCAGCACCATCTTATGGTTGAAATCTGTGGCTTTAGATGAAATGTTTCAACAACTGTTGGCTGCCTTGCTCTGAAATGTTGTTCAGACAGACATTTTGCTGTCCCCCTCAGGATGAGTTGTACTAACTTCCCTTAACTTCTTCTGAAAAACAACATCACCAGTGGCTTGAGCGTCACTTGATGTTGAGTGCTAATTAGCAGACATTAGCATTTTTTAAATGATGCACTGAAATGCTAAACACCAGCACGTTAGCATTAAAGGGTCTTCGTTTGCTTGTGTCACTGTTAATGTGATTCAAAGTTATGGCAATAAGACAAATTGAATGCACTTATTTTGGTTTTGTTGCTTTTTTCTTTTTCTTGTTATCAGTTTACTTCTAAAGATGCTGTTGTCACCTGTCCTGTGGATACAAAACAACTTCTCTGTGGTTGAAAATTTCCTCCCCACCCGCCTCTCTCTGGCTAAACTTCGCCATGGTCTCCTGGGACTTTGGTGTCCCACTAAACCACAGATATGGGCTTTCAACGCCAGTCTGGCTGTGATTACACTCCCCTGGAATTCCTTGGTACACCAGCACTCCCAGTCCTGATTATCGGTCCTTTCACAGCGATTACATTTTTGTATGAGTGATGCCGGAGTTATTCTAGACCAGACCAGAGAATTTGAGTTTACATTTCTAGAAACCTACAAGTCATGATTGAGTAATTGTTTGTTGCTAAATTCCTTCTATGGCAAACAATTTATGTATCAGGTTTATGTATCATTCCCTTCAAAATAAAAGTAGCTTTCTTTTAATTAACATCCTTTCACTGCAAAAACCTGATTCTGCCAAGACTAAAACCAAAATACATGGATACATGCCGGAGATGTGAATGGAGGCACACTCATGCACATGTTGTGTGGATGCCAAATGACTGGGAACTTAGGGGAAAACAACATTACTCAGCAAAGCACATGTTACAACTTTGATACAGAGCCCTGTACTCTGCATATGAGGCATAATACCAGGCGGTGGGGGGTGGGACTGTTGGCTCAACGGACTCTGTGGTGCAGACTGGATTGTAGGATTGTGCCTGTTTTGGAAAATACGGGTCCCCTAAATACAATATTAAATAGGCAGAAGTTGACAACATTTTATGTGTGATAATGATGTTGTTTGTCTAATAAGGTGTTATCAGAATATGGGTGGGATAGTCATTTAGATAGCAAGGACACCAGTGTAAAGTGATGTTTGCTGTGTAGCAGCTCTGTGCTTCACTATACTTGCCCTGTTTGTCATGATATAAGAGCTATATAGATATAGGAGTGATAATTATACCACTGTTATGGTGGTACGTGAGTGGTAGCATTATGATGCCACCCTGTGAGGGTGGCTTATTTCCCCCCTGTTTGCTTAGTTTTATTGCTATTATTGTTGTCTCATCTTTGCTCTGTGTGATGTTACTGTTCCTTGAAAAGCAATAAAAAGCGAATTACACAAAAGAATTTAATTCTTCAAACAGGAGAGTGGGGAGAGCAGAAAGAGAAGGAAACTTTTCTCAACTCGTCTCGTACAGTATAAGGAACGCTTGGCTCGGCTGATTGAATGCTGGAATGAGGAACCTCAGCCAACAAGCCTGTAGGTCTGAATTTAAGATGAGCTCGCTGTGAAGTACCTGGACCTCATGTTGAATTATGGATTTGGGCCTCACTCACACATATGCTGCAGTTGAAGGTGAAAAATGTGAGAACTAGCCACATCTATGAGCCACTTAAGACAAGGCTTGTTGAATAATGTCTATAAGGAAAGAAGAAATGTGTACTGGTGTGACATGTTCATCAAGTGGAAACACATGTAATGATTACTAATTACTATGAAAATACAATTGGTTGGAGCATGTAAATCAGCCTCATCTTGAAATATTGACATAAATGTAATATTTCTAAACAGAATTCATGCAAACACGAGCACCCAAAGACGTCTACATCACATGGGAGAAAGTTGTCTTTTTCTTCTTTTGAGCTTAAATGATGCAATAAGAAAACAGATCTACACGACATCAGAAAGGTATTTATGTTTCTTCAAATATTATCAAACCATTCATGCATTCATGTGACCCATAGGGTGCAGAACAGATCTTCAAGAGGTGAAGGATGTAGAAATGGAAACTCTGTGCTCCAGGGTTTTTCCATAAATGTTCAGGCACATTACCTGACAACAAAAAGCCTGTAACTGATCTATCTGATGAGCTGGATCCACACCATTATCATGAATTTAACAGTTGACAAGAGACATTAAACAGTAAGAGCTGAACGCAACTGTTGCCTTCATCTCAGTGTAAACGTGTAATACTTTTCTCCATTGCTCAAGGCTCCAGTCACTTCACATCAGATTATGCATCTGTGTGTGGTGCTTGGATAGAAGTGGTTTCCAAATGTCAGCTGCTTCAAGCTCTATGAAGCTCTCAATGTGCAGTTTTTATGAAAAAGTTATAGGTGCTGATTCAATGCTATCAACAGGCTTCAGCTGCATTTATAACAGTTTCTGGTGTCAGGTGCAATGTTAAACCTTGCAGCACACGCAAGGCTTAACATTTTGATGCTGCAAGGATTTTGCTCACTTTGCTGCACCAGCAGTTGATGTTTGCACCGTGGCCTAGAAAACATCAGAGGTCATGCTACTTGGAGTTAAGAAAATAACTACAAAACAGATGCTGCAAGTCTCCCAAATCAATATACACGGTCCTGTGCTGTGAATTCTCTGGGATGTTTAAACCTCCTCACTACTACATTTTGCCTCTTTAAAACTCTGTAAATTGTCCCCTGCTGTTTTATGAACTCACAGATCAAGACGAATACTAATTGTAACCCTTTATAACTGATTGGTGCTGCTGGTTGGCAGCCCTCCTATGACTCACTGCTGCAGCTGGATTGGTAACATTGCTTCAAAGCTGAAATGTTTTTCTTTCATGTGGCGTTTCCATACACTTGATGACGTCTCTCTGCAGGTGCAGAAAAATGCAGATTCAATAGGGGGCGCCAACAACCTAAGAACAAGAAGAGGAACAAGCCCCCCCCCCTCGCTTTGCTGTTGTGTTAATGTTCCTCCTGGTGAAGATTCAGCAGCAGTAAGTCATTAATGTAACGTTTAATATGTGATGAGAAAGAAAGGTATTTGTGGCATGAGAGTGTGAGCAGTGTGTGTGTGTGTGTGTGTGTGTATGTTGGGGGGGTTGGTCACTCCACCCAGTGCCATCTACCTCCTGGTTCACCCAGGCCAAAACTCATTAGCCGTTTAATGAGTGTGAGTTGACTCAGCAGGTCAGAACGGCACTGACTGGCTTTGGCTGCTCTGTAAACTGATAAGATTATGTGTGTGTCTGGATTGTTGGAAATGCATTTGTTATTTGTTATTGTTAAATACTTCTTGCAACTTTGAGTTTCGTTTGCAACAAATCTACACTTGCACACTCACTAGTTTCTACAGCTATCAGATAAAATCACTGTAATAGAAGTATATGATCTATTTGGTGTTACCTGAAAGCTGAATGGTGGTTAGGGTGCACACCACTTGGGCGCAAACACCCACAGCAGATGAGTCCGAGGTTCAACTCCCAGCTGTTCCTTTGTCCCAGTTCCTGTCACTGTCCTATCAATAAAGGCCTACAAATGCCCCAAATACAACTTAAAAAAGAAGCACATGGTTGACTTATCAAAATTATAGCAAAAATACTGAATCTGACTTGTGCTGTTGAGAACTTATAATGATTTTTAGTCAAGTATTTCTATTCTATTTTTATTTCTGACCCCTGTGAAAAATTAAATCCATTGTAATTGACTGAATTCTCCAGTGAGGAAACATTGAATAGCCTCTTTTCAAACCTGCCGGGGCACCAGTGTTTAATATTCAGGAGCTAATTTTTAACATGTACATGTACTGTACCTATATGCTTGTACATCCTGCCTGTGTGTGTGTGTGTGTGTGTGTGTGTGTGTGTGTGTGTGTGTGCTTACATGTATGTGTGTATGGTGTGTGTCTCTCTGACATGGCATGTCATGGCACTGACTCACCTGATGACTCCACTTCAAAAACCTGCATCCACTTTGACTGTTTTACTGTGGATACCTTCACTACCCGCACCCGCTCACTCTTTGAACACACGTGTGGGTCCGTGTTTTCAGCGTGTATCACACACAGACACAAATACCCTAACTGACAGGTAGGGAACAAGGGGTGGTGGGATGGGGGTGGTGGGGTTAAGCCCTCCTGTGTTGACTTTAGACTGGATTAGAAACAGGGAGTGGAGAGGTTTTGTGTTAATGTGTTATTAGCCATTTTTAAAAACAGAGTTTTGAGAACAATATCTTAAGTAGAAACACAATTTTAATAACTAAAGTTTGAATTTGTCACTGTTTTCATTGATTAAAAATGTCTTTGTGCACATTTCAGTGCGGTTTCTTGCATAAAGGAGGCTTCAGCGTGTCAAAACACCCTCTTAACCTGATGATCAGAGGAGAGCAGTAGCACTAGAGGCGGCTGAGTGAAAGACTGAGAGCGAGGAGGGTTGAAAGACAAGACAAGCCTGGTGTGGCAGCAGAGAGATGGATGCTTGGAGGGAGATGCAAAGACAGACATGCCTCATGCTCGTGTTAGCCGGGGCTTAACGTGGATTTTGCCGGGTTAATTTAAGCCGCGGACAAAGACAGTGCAGCACAGCGGTTAAGATACCTACAGCCCATCTATGTTGTCCTGATAGGCTGGAAAATTCCACCACAGCTCTGCTCTCTCTGTGTGTGTCTGTGACAGGGAGGACATATTGTAGTAATTTGAAGACATATTAAAGCTTTTAATTAAGACCAGTAATGAGGCAAAATAAAGAAACAAGCAGCTGCTATGACAACGTCCTGATCTTCTATTGTACTCCTGTGTTTTTGTGTAATTTTAATTTGTTGCAAAGCACTACATGGCCCATTTCAGTGTTTTCTTGTGTCTTTTTAAAAAAATGTTTTAATTATTGTTTTTGGTCTGTAAAGAACTTTGTGACCCTTTTCTATGAAAAGTGATATATAAAGGAACTTTAATTTCAAATGATAAAAGACTTCTACTTCTGCTTATGACTGATTCAAATAAAGGATAAAACAGCTTACTTGCTAATAAAATACCTTGATTTACCTTAAACTTTAAAGGGACACCTGGGGCCACACCTCTTGTGTTGCTGTAGCAACTCAAAAACAATGTTTTGATTTTATTCAGTAGAGATTCTTGCAATATTTAAATTCACCCAAGATGGTTCAACACTTGCTGTGATTCCCCTGTTCCTCCTCCTCTTATATATTGTGATTTGTCCAAACACCAAATAACATCTCATAGCTTTCCCCCAAACTTTACTTTAAAGTAATGAAAGAACTTTTCTAAAGTCACAGAATTCAGTTAGTTGATTCAGTTGAGTTCAGCTGATTCATTATGCCAACATGCTGCAAAAACCACTATAAACAACACTGAAACACACTCATTTATAGGCTTTGGGCTTGTTTCAAGGGTAAAAGCTTGTTAAAATCTATTGTAAAATCCTGACTGTTCTTGTGTCCACGTCTTGTGACGCTTGTGAGTGAGACTTTACAAAAACTGTGGCGAGGCAACTGTGAAAGGACAACCTGTCCCGAGAGCCACGGTAAACGGCTCAGACAGACGGAGGGAAGGAGAAAGTCTAGACCGCAGTACTTACAAGGGGTAAAGAGAAGGGGAGGGGTGGAGGGTTTTGAGGTGAAGGGTCAGAGGTCACCACCAACCAATGAAAACAAAGAAAAGGGCGAATGTCTGAGAACAAAGGCAAATACAAAAACAGCGACCGTGCACTGAGAATGTTGTGCAAGTTGGACGTCTGTTGACCCAGAGTGAGGCCAAATGATCAATTATATTTGTCTGAGCAATGACTGATTTCTCTTTTTTGTTGGTGCAAACACAATTTAAGTTGATTAGATTGAAAGATATGGAATTTAATGTATAGTTTGAGGTGTGAATGTTGACAAAAAGAAGCTATAATAGAAATGACACTAACAACAACAACAACAACAACAAAAACGATATGAATATTGTGACGGTTGTAAGGAGTCAGTGTTGAGGCTCAGAGACTTTAGTACCATTGTCTAGGTGGAGTTGTGTGGGGTGGGAAGTTTTATAAATAGCTTCATAATAATGTTGATAAATGGGTCTACATAGTATTTGAAATGAGTCAGTTTAGTTGTTTTTTAATGCTTTCTAATGAGATATGTTCACACAGTGAGTTATGCCACTGAGATGTTGTCGTTTCTGTTATTCCAGTTTAAAAGTATTGTCCTTTATTGACTGATTTTTAAACCCTGCACACTTTAATGTGTTTCTGAACTTATAGCACTTTATTACACAACACCTACCATATGGAAAGTATGAGCGGGAACCTGTAATTACAGCTCCATACAGTCTTTCTGTATGTTTGCCTCAGAGACAAATCTGTTCAGTAAAACTCAGCACAGCTGTTACAGCTGTTTGTCATGTTAACAAAAGATATGTCAAAACAGAGTTACTCTGATAGTATAGCTTTATTACACTGACAAAGTTCATTGGACATTACATAGCAACATGTACCTTCAGGATTTTTTCTAAGAGACGACAAAATCATACATACACACACACACGCCCACACACAAACACACAAACCTTGAACAGACAGTGTTAAGCACAGACGAAATCGTGGAGAATCACATGATCAAAGTGACAGCAGTCTTTTGAGTGTTGTGTCGGGTGTGAAGCTCCTGAAGTTTGTTCCACTCTCGAGCACAGACCCACATGTTCATCAGTCAGATGTGCAGCTCAGCACGCTGCAGACAGACCCACACAGGTGCCCACAGACCCTCCTCTGTATTTACAACATGGCAGTGATTTGTCTGGAAAACAAAGGATTGATTAAGTGGCTTTGTTCATTCCACGTGGCGCTGTTCAACACGCCACCAGTCTCCCCATTGGACCAGATTTCATTGAAACAAGAGGCTCATCGTCAATACAAAAATATAGTACAGCAATTTTTTTGTCATAGCAAACATTCATACCTGTCCGTCAATGGCCCAGTCACATCAGCAGCCATTCAGATAAAAAAAACCCCCAAAAAAACAAAACACAATCCGCCACACAACGCAACGAAAAAAGGGACAGTGACCAAGTGTTTTGCATTTTTAGCCCATTTACAACACATTACATTTACTTTATGTCATAGCTCACAACCATTTAAATTTAGGCTGTTGCGTTTTTTTATTTGATGCATTTTTTTTTCTACTGTTGCAGGCAGCCATTCATTTCCAGTCGTTTCCATACAATGGGAAAATCTTTAGGCAGATTCTTGAAAGTAATTATTGTGTACTTGTTTATAAATTACAAGTAACTTAAAACATATAGTATATAATATTACAATATAATCCCTTCCCTTCCCCCTCGGGGAGCAGCAGACTGATTCTGATTTTCACGGAATTCATGAAGAAATTTCTGAGGAAAAAAAATCTTCACGTTCATATTCATTTCAAAAGGGACAAATTTTAAGTTTTCTCACCCAACTTTTTTTTGCTGGGAGCGGGTGGTGGTGGTTGTTGTTTTACGGGAACTGACATCGTGACCTCACCTATGAGCTTCGCTATGTTTTCAGGGCAGATTGGCGGCTACAGTGACTCTTGCTTTCCAGCAATGGAGACAACACTTGGTGAGCAATGGAATGAATTTTGTGTTTTTCTGGACTGGTAACCGGTTAATGCTAACGTTAGCGATAGCAAAACTTACAAATGGCTCTTTTAACTGCATTAAAACACAATGCAGACAATGCAAACAAAGGTGACCAATTACACAACTCACAGAAGTCTAAACAATCTGCAAAAGGATTTTTATACCGTACTGAAATAAATGGAAATAAATTGCTGCCTGAAATGTTTGAAAATGGTCAACAAAAGTGGAAATTTGCAAACACCCTGATATGGTCTGATACAGTGATAAACAGTTGTCACTGATGGTCACATAACAACACACTCCTGGTTTGAAACTGAACGAAAACAGGGAAACCTTCGAGGTAAGAGTTTTACTTGAAGCTCTTTGTGAAATGGTTTGGGCACAACAAACTCTTGTTTGAAATGTTGATTGAAGGTGAAGTTTCTCTGCTTTAATGACCCAAACCCAGGTTAAAAACATCCTGGCTGTGAGACCTCGTGTCCTTTGTCTAGGTGTAGTCATTTTGTCCGGTAGAGCATCTTCCCTGTCAATAAGAAGGTCATTTATACAAAAACAGACACAAATCTGACAAAGAGTGAGTGAGTAAGACAGTTCATCAACCAAAAGAAAACAAAACAAAACATGATTCTCATTTGTTCTCCTTCTTTTTTCTAAGAAAACTTTTAAGCTTTCAGGCGTGTTGATGTCATCAGAGTTGTAGTGTTTTGTAATGACGGGAAAAAACAAAAGCATAAAGGAAAATGAACATACGTTTATAACGTTTTGTCTATTTTCTTTACCAAGCACATTAAAAGCTAACTGACCAAAGATAACTATACAAATAAAGCATCCAGTGAACTGCACACAGGCAGTTTTTTTAGTTTTTTTAAAACACTTCCCACCTTACACCTACACCTGCTACCATTCCTCGGTTATCTCCAGCCTTGGTTTACTCACCTCAGGCAGCAAAATCAATCACTGCAGCCCCATTGTCTCTCAGGCATATGAGGGTAGCATATAGTCTAGTTTGTGGTGCGTGGAGGTGTGAATTTTCTTATATCACACAATACATGGCCATTTGTCAAACATTCACATTAATGACAGTGAAAAGGTCCAAGCCACATCCGCGTATCAAAGCACGTATCATCCGGACGAGAGCAGGATCGTGACATCTATCCTCTGCCTGGGTGGCTACAGCAGTCAATGGGATTTTTTTTTGACAGATGTGCTTCTGTGACAGTGGCTTTGTCCGCTGGAAATCTTCAAGAAGGCGTTCCTGTTCCTTGTAATTGTCTTGTAGAAGGTGCAGGGAGCCTGACCTCCCCCTCCCTGGGGTCAATGAAAGGTCAGAATGGTTGGCGAAGTCGATAAGGTCATCCCTATAGTTTGTGGAGGCTCCTGTCGTTTGCCGATGCTTGAGAAGGTCAAAGGTCGAGGATCTATGTACATTGAGTGAACAGTCAAAGCTCCAAATAAACTGTGTTTTTCCTCAGCATACAGTGTCCAGTGTTTGGCAAGTACATACAGTAGTTCATCACCTCACCGCTTACTTCCTTGCTCTTTTTCTCCATTTCTGAGTCTTTTTCCACTGTCCATCCTTCTTCCCTACATTTTCCCCTCTCAGGTGCAGCAGTCTCGCTCCACATGGCAAAAGAAGGGGGACTGGGAAGGCAGGGACGTGGAGGTGGTGGGGTCGGATGAAGAAGACGAGGAAGAGGAAGCGGTGGTGGTGGAGGAGGAGGCGAGCAGCGAGGGGTAAGGGCTCATCTTGTCGATGTTGACGTAGGTGGTGTTGAGCAGGATGTAGTGTTCCCCGCTGAAGCTGGAGAAGATGGCGGAGATGCGAGACACCAACTCAGAGAAAGAGGGCCGGCGCTCCAGCTTCGGATGCCAGCACTCGATCATCACGGTGTAGCTGGAGGAGAGGAGTCAGAACAAAATGCTACTCAGCTACTACTATTGTGTTTATTTCCAAAGTAAAAGCAGCTTATTCTAAAGACTTTACATTTCATTACATCCGGTTGGCAGACGTCTTCAAACTGATACAGATACTTCTGTTGGGAACTGGCACCATAATTCAATTCAAAATTGAAACTTGACTTGACTACATTAGCCCTATTAAGCCCTTCCAAAATAGATCGATTCTCATCCGCCATCTTTGCTCTCCACATCGGACACTCCTATTGGCTGCACTGAGTGATGTCACAGCCCATCGCTGTCTAATTCAGAGGCCTAGCTGTCAGCTGCTTGTAGAGCCAAAGTCAATGAGATCAATCCTGTATTTTACTCCAGTCTTCAGGTTAGACTGGAGGCTGCAGGGAGCTACTATTGACGATATGGGCCGAGGCTAACTGTTTAGTGTGCTAGCTTTAGCAAAAGAAAAGATGTGATGGAGGGTTAACATTGATAGTTTCTACTAGACTGAGTAAACAGCTACTTAAATAGCTAAAATCTTTTCTCAGGCAAAAAAATGTAAAAAATTCACTTTTTTCAGCGTCTCAAATTTCGCCTCAGTGAACTTGTGTTTGCATTTTTCATTTTCTTTTTCTATTTTCTTTCACATTTTATAAACTAAACAAATACATGATTATGATTAAATGTGATTAGATTTGATGTTGAGTCAAATAGTTTGTGTGATAGTTTCCTTTTTTCAGACTCCTGTAGCACCATAAGGTTTTGCTTCTCCCCTCATCTTTTAGGTTTTAAACAATATATGCTCTATTTGCTATATGCTATAACTTTTTTTGTTTTGAATTTCATTCCTGATTGCTACACACCAGCTATTTATTGCTAATTTCATCACTCAGTAGCCAAGAAATCTACTACAAGTTATTCCTCCCTCACAGGGTTTGTTTATATGGAATGAAAAGGTCTGATAATTATTTTAACAGGCGTCAAAGATAAGTTCAGCTTCCATATTAGCTGTCAGAGTGGGCCTCATATTTTATCACAGTGCAGCCAACCAGTTAGAAGTCATATCTGATACTGCCTCTTTTCCCCTCTAACTTGGCAGAGTGACTCTATCGTTGTTAAAAATGAAGGAAAACGGCCCCATTATCACACTTCCAAAGTATCTGCCAGCGACTGCTCTCACCACAGTGCCCTGTGAACGATCAGTGAAGAATTGCGGGAATGTTTGCGGACGTGCATCACCTCCTGATGTCTGTTTAATTTACAGCTTGGGAACTTTGGGCCTCGGCCTCCCTCCCTCACCTGAACACTCCCACTCCCCTCTAATTTCCACACACATGCAGCGTACCTTACAGTGTTATCTGCACTTTGTGAGATCACACTTGGCCTTCATTTTGCAGGACCAGTGGGTTTAATGGATACGTTTAATGTCAAGAGAGTTGGTGGGTGCACTTTATTGATACTAAAATACTTGCCTGTGATTTGATGTGACATTTATCAAACAAAAAAATCCATGTTTTGCTTATTTCACAAAATAGATGTTGCCCTTATCTCACACCTTATTTGAAAGTTTCTAAAGTTTGAAGTAAGTAGTTTGAGTACAAATACCCTGTAACTGAAAAATAAAGCTAAAAAAAACTGCAGTTCCTCTGTTTACAACCTGATACAAAAAACAGTTTTGGTCTTTACAGCTAACATCTTTCTTCATGACAGCTGTACAGGGGGTGAATTATATAATACACCAGTTTAAATTTTATTAAGGCTTGAAGTTATGCAGAATTGTGGCTGCTTCAAGTCACAGGTGGGTGCTGTCCTGAGACTGTCTATAAAAGTGGACGTAGACTCGGGGTCTGTAAAGTGAAGCCAGTCCTGAAGAGCCTTAGACCTTCATTCTATCTAAGACCATCAGGGGGCGACTCCACTGGTTGTTAAAAGAAATAAATTAATTAATGATTTAGCTTGGGTTAGCCTTTGAGCAAGATACCTAGATGCCCAGTGTTTGATGCTAAAGGAAATGTGTGCTTGCCACTTTTATTAAGCTAGCATGAATCAAAGTCTCGGTTCCTTTTTGCCTATTTTTTGATGCCGACGTCGGAGCAGCTCAAACTTCAACCTTCATAACCACTCTTCAGAAACCTGCATGTGATGTCACAGAGCCTTTATTTATAGTACAAATCACATATCTGTCTGTTTTTTACCACAGCAGGGTTTTACTGGCAAACTCTGATGTCAACAGATCCAAATCAAACAAACTAAAAAAAAGAAAAAAAAACCCCCACTCTGTTGAAACAGAGTTCAAGAAAAAACAGAAAGACCATCTCAGCACTGTCAACACTTGTGACTGATGTTTGATCTCTGAGATCAGCAGCATTTAGCTGCCACAGCAACAAGTACTTAGCAACAAAAAGAGACAAATATGAAATAAAGACTTGTATTTCGTTTCCATCTACAAATTGCTTTGTGTTTTGTGGTTAAAAAGCAAGAACCCACAACTGTAATGAGATGTAACGCTCGACTGAGGAGATCGAGGAGCCGTGAGTGTGTTTCAGGCTCCCGCTGACGATGATATATGGCCTGAACTTAAGTGTTTTTTATTTATGACTTCCACTGCCTCTCAAGCTCTTTCACCTTCACTGTTCTTCCCTGCTGTTCGCCGCTGGTTTCAGACTCTGCCTCTCTCTTAATGATGTATTTAAGCGCAGCTCCACTGTATATATCACTCATGCTAGCAGAGCCGTGGAGCTTTGCTGGAGGAGGTGAAAAGGACGGGTGAAAAGTACTCACAGGGCATCAGGGCAGAACTCGGGCTGCAGCAGCCTCCTCCCCTGCAGGAGGTACACGGTGATGTCGAAGGAGTTAACATCAGAGTATGGCGGGGCTCCGCGGGTCATCAGTTCCCAAAGCAACACGCCAAAGGACCACTGTGAAACAACCAATCAAAATAACTCCTTATCTCACCATTGTCTTGTTGTAATGTTGTCTCAGAATTTCCCAGAACACATGTGACTGAGTCCTCACCACGTCTGACTTGGTGGTGAACTTGTGCGTCTGCAGACTCTCCAGAGCCATCCACTTGACCGGCAGCTTGACTCCGCTCTTGTTGTGGACACTGTAATATTCTTTATCATAAACGTCTCTGGCCAAACCAAAGTCTGCCACCTTCACTGTGTAGCTCTCATCCAGCCTGTCAGAGAAAAACAACACTTAGTTTGTATTGTATTTTACTCTACTCATCTGTGTGTTTGCAGTACTGTGTTGTCTTCCTGATCTGTTCCCTTGCCAGTTGTATGTAATTCGACTCCAGTCTGATATATTACAGGCCGATCTGGTTACACTCATGTGGTCTGAATGAATAAATGTGAACTCACATGCAGTTTCTGGCGGCGAGGTCTCGGTGGACAAACTTCTTGCTGGCCAGGTACTCCATCCCTCTGGCCACCTGCAGCCCGAAGCCCATCAGGTCTTTCACTGTCGGGTTCTAGAGAAAACACAACTATCAGCTGACTTGATAAATCTCTAACTATTTTTTGGCCATTTTATGCTTTAGACTGTCTATAAAAGTGGTTGTAGACTCTGGGGCTGAAAAGTGAAGCCAATGATCAAGTGCTTTAAACCTGCATTATATCTAATGACCATCAGGGGGTGACTCTACTACAATCTGATTGTATTGAAGTCTATGGGAAAATTGCCCCATTCCTTACTTGATTTTTTACCACAGTCTCTAGTTTCACAAACCAATACATGATATTATGGGGTGCTGCTACTTCGGTTGCTACTTGGTATGTGCACTAACCACTCAACTATTGTGATGCTTTGACTGAGGCCGACCTGGCAGTACAGTGGAGTGCGAAGCCAGTGCAGTTTATATGCTCAAACCTCGGGCCTGGACGTGAATGGTCGTTTGTTTATATGTGTCAACCCCGTGAGACACAGGTGACCTGTACACCCTGCCCTTGCCCGATGTCAGCTGGGATTGAATACAGCTGCCTGTGATCATATAAGGATAAGCGGTGTGGCCAATGGATGGATACTGTGACTGAGCTCGTATCTCGCTTATCTCTCTATATCTACTGAAGACACTTGTGCACATTTGTACATCCTTACGTGTGCCTCGTCGCGGATGAAGTTGCGCAGGTCGCCATGCTTCATGTAGGGCAGCACCACCAGCGGCGAACCCTCAGGCGGAAGGCAGATACCCAGCAGAGAGAGAACGTTGGGGTGGCTGAAGTCCTTCATGATGATCCCCTCCCTCAGAAACTGGGAAACCTCTTCAAGGTCTGTGATGCCTTGGAACAAAACAGTCAAAACTCAATTTAACGTTTCAACTCAGCTTAAGAGTTGGCTACTCTGTAGATGACGACAAGCATTTGACCTCTTGGCATGGTGATACCTTTTCTAAAATCCTTTAGTAGACTCTAAATGTATTCTTATTAAGTTAAAAATTGGATCTGATTAAGTAGTAGGTCATTCCTTATACATCTTTAGGGAATAACACAGATGATAGAAAGCAAGCTAAAAAAAACTCCCAGAATACCCTCACACAGTCCTGACCCATGCCAGATTCCCATTTGCCAATTGCATCCCTGTCTCTGATGCCCTGCACTTTAGCCCCTGCTGACTCTAATCTGATTAGAGATGGAAGCTCTTAAGGCCTAAAGAAACCAGTTCATTGGCCTTCAATTGAGGATAGACCCCCAAAGACAGAAAGAGATGACATTTGGTTTTTGGAGCCTTGGTTTGAAAGTTAGGATGAGAATGAGGTCATTGCTGTGAGGTAGACTGACGTTACCCCCTCCTTCAATAATCATTCAAAATTGTGCCTTTCATCATTTCCCTCTGAACTGTTCATAGCAAACGTTAAAATTAGCATAAAAGCAACAAGGTCTCAAATATAACAAAAGAAGACCAAACACAATGACACGATGCCCTAGGAAACCTAATAAAAAGGCTAAAATCCCAGAGGACTCAACCCCAGCAGGCCGAGTTCATCCCATCCCACTGTGGTTGGTGGCTCCTTGTGACTGAGTGGGTCTTTCCTCTGTATCGTTCCGGCATCAATCTCCCTGCTCCAACTGACAGGTTACACGATTAGACGGGACCCTAATGCCGTCCTCACCATCAGACGCTCATTCATCACCATTATCCCAAGCTGAAAAGCATTGGGGGCTCTGACGAGATGAGATCCTTAATGCTATTGGAACGCTGTGATATCATGCAATAAGTATGAAATATAGGCTGATGGAGGATGCAATAATTATGTCTGGACGTGAATATGTTTGGACAAGGAGAGAGAGTATGTATGTGTCTGTTCTTGTGAATAACATGCTGCATGTGATGTTAAATGGCACAGGGTCTGTCCTTATAAGAAAAACTGAAATAATATGTCAGATTGCCTGCTCAGGAGAATTTGTGCACTTTGTTAAAACTGCAGCTTGTGATAAGGCATCAATTAAAAATAGTTTCCCATCCTACAGCAACAGCAACATTAGCTGGTTAAAGGCCCCATATCGTATAAAGGTAGATGTCTGTATCTTTTTGATTATAAAGTCACAGAGAAATGCTCACAGCCTGTACTCAGAAACTGAGCCTTAAAACCAGCCATCAGGACACTGCAAGGTCTGGCTGCTGAAATCGGCTATATTTTTTGTTAGATCACCCCAGCCAATCAGAAGAAAGGCTCGGATCCTCTCTTCTGATTGGCTGACTGACCTGTTGTTACTGGAGCTTCAGAGCTCAGCCTGAGAGAGGAGATGTAAAACTACACAGAGATGGTTTTTGGTTATTAAAACCACAAATATATTTTCTTATGGATATCAACCCTTCACATAAAAACAGCAGAAACACGAGAAACCTTTAAAGTAAAAATGTGTTATCAGAGGTTTCTGGTGCTTTGGGGATCCATAGAATCTGAAATAACCTTTCCCAGCAACATTCACCCTCAAACTGTTCAAATTCGGGGGTCGTAATGATGCTACACATTTGGTACACGTGTGAAACAGGGGATGGTCTGATATAGATCGAAAGGGATTTGTACTCACGGTTCAGGGACTTGACAGCACAGTGCTGCTTCTGCCCGTCTGGCTCAAGTAGAGTTCCATGGAAGACACAACCAAAGTGACCTGCAGGTTACAACACGATGTAGTGTATTAGTCAGAATCACTGTTAAAATGCTCTTGTTCAAACCTGCAAAGACCTTTAGAATAACAATTCTTCCGACCTACACAAACAAAACAAAACAAAACAAAACAAGCCTCCTTGAAAGATGATGAACTTTAGTCCAGCTGCAAAGCAGGTGAACAGCGGCCGCCAAGGCCAAGTCAGCTGGCAAGAATCAGTTGGCACTTCAGGATGTTTCTTTTATTTGTTTGAACTTCTGTTGCGGAGGCAACGCGTTTAAGTCGAGCTGTCAATAATGAGTTTCAAATGAAGGAGTTTTCTGGCTCACGCCTCCCTTTATACGATTGACATCATCCAAACATCCTCATATGGACTCTTTGGAGAGGATGAGGTAGAATTACTGCCTCTGTTGTGTTGGGTGGAAACTCTGTGTGACCTGTGCGCCGCACACGCCGATGATTTCATTGGAAAACATATTTACGGTGGTTCTGAGAACTCAAAGCAATGCAACTTAAGAAAAAAAAACAGGCAAAAAAAAACAACACAAGCAAATTCAGAAGTGTGAGTATTTGTCTGTTTGAGTTTTACTAAGTTACAGTGTGTTGAGATCTCAGGGCCACTGTTCTTACTATAGTTAACGGCTTACTTGAACTTCATCGGACACACTGCAGCAACACCACCTCAATTCCACCATGACAAAGAAGCATCACGAGAGCTTGCAAAATTATTTTGGCACAGCAAGTACACACTGACAAACAGACTCCAGCGAACATACTTGTCCAGTGACCCCTGAATCTGATTCTGATTCTGATTGCCCATAGATGGAAACAACGGTATGGCAACCATCTAAATTACCCACTTTGCTTGCAAGGGAGATATTGGTGGGCCCATTTTTGGATTCTGTGCAGTAAGCATACTTCAGTTATATCTTGGCTTATTGAAGCCGTCTTTCTCGACAGGGCCACTGTGATTAAGAGCATGTGTCTTGCCAGTTGGCTCCACGATCACAGAAGCTCCAGAAATCAGATCAAAAATATTTCTGTCCACTGTTTACCGATAAAATTTAAAGCTCGGAGCTGAAGCAGTTGAGATGATTTCATCTAGTGCGTGCGCTGGCTGGTTTGAAAACAAGTATATCTGACCCTTTTAAGTGTGTTTTGGCCTGTTTTCACACTCTTAAGCGTTAATTCTATTTCTCTAAAGTTACCATCACCCTCCCACCCCCAAGTAACCCAGTATGGAGCTTTATACATTAATACCCCACACAAGCTAATAGCCCTGTGCCAAACCCCATTGAGTTATTGTGCATTTTATTGAATTATATCTCTTCTTTAAGACATGAGGTCCTGCCCCAGACTGGAAAGGGGGGGGGTGCAGAAATAAAATGAGCGCGGCGTTCTCCTATCACGTCCTCGCAGATGGCTGAGGGTGTTGGATTACGACTCCCAACAACGGACCCTGGGAATACTAGCTGTGAACAAATCATCCTACGCCACTTTAAAAACCCTTTTTTTCCCTTCTTCGGGGGATAATTCAGCTGAGGGGGCAGACGGCTGTTTTCTGTGACTCGGAGGGGTTTGGGGTCTGTCTCCTCTTGATGTTTTTGAATTTGATCTGTGGGTTTAAACCACCTACTTAAACGCCACAATATGAGGTGATTTTTGTGTCTGCATGCCAAGCTTGCGGTTTGATAAAGCAGGCAATTAAGCTCTTTGTGGGCGACTTTAGCTTTTGTATAGCTTTACATTAATCCTGAATTAAATCTAAACTTGATGCATCATGGTGTCTCTCAACATCAGTTACAATCCTACCAGGAACTGTTTGTGAAGAAATTAAGATTTTGTATTATTTAAGGTAAAACTAAACAGTTAAGATGCTGGATGCCAAACAGACTATGTAGCCAGTAATCAACTGGAATAGAGGAGGATGCAAACAAACAGTGAAGAGGAGACTGGAAATGTATGGCCTTGAAAAGTAGAGGAATATCGTGGGTTTAACAATTTTTGGTTTCATGTGTCAAAATGCAGACATTAATGTCATATTGCAAGAACATGAATATATATATACACACACACACACACACACACACACACACACACACACACACACACACACACATATATATATACATACATATACATATACACACACACATATATGTACACACACACACATATATATACATACATATACATATACACACACATATATGTACACACACACACACATATATATATATGTGTGTTATCTTACATTTTTATGCCTTTATTTGATAGGGAAAGTGGTGAGAGGCAGGAAATCCGGGGGGGGGGGAGCGAAGGGGAGAAACATGCAGTAAAAGGTCCAGCAGCTGGGAGTCAAGCCGGGAACTTCCTGCTCAGGGCTCAGTATGCCCATATACTGCATTATGAATATCTTCCGATATTGTTCCTGTGTTTGCACTTGGATTAGTGATCGGTCAGTTCTGCATGTTTACTTTGAAAGCGTTGACATGCGACATTTCCAGCTCAATAAATGTTTGATTTACTCCTTTATTTAGCCCTTTAGCAGCTAGTTGCTCTTCCTGGCAAAAGTCCTTTGGTGCAAAATGATGCATTTTATTTTCTCTTTTTATCTAGAGTGACTAAAGAGTGAAGTGGAGAACTAGCATCAGCTGCAACGGGACAAAAAATGTTGTAATTGAGAGAAAATACAATAAAAAACACCACAAATATTAAACACTAAAGACTGTGATGTGTAATTTAATGACAGTAAAGAGGCTCTCTGTGACTGACCTCTGCCAATGACTTGGTTGAGGTGAAGCAGCAGCTGCTCCCTGGCGATCACCACATGCTGCACCTCAGTCAGCAGGTCTGGGTGGAGACAGGATGGATCTATGTGAACTGGGGCCATCAGCAGAGGCGACACCAGCTCGCCCTCCATCCCAAAACCCATCCCCATCCCTCCACCCAGTGCTGCCATTCTGGGAGACAGCAGCTCCCCGTTGCCTCCATAGATGGGAGGAGCTGCCCGGCACGTCTCGGGCCTGTCGGTGCCCTGATCTGCAGAGGCAAAGGAGATGGAGCGAGGGGGAAGGGTTAAAGGTCAGTGACTGTATCAGCGAGGCCTCCAGAGGTCAAGGTCTGCTACATGATCAGAGAGGGATGGCTACAAAGGAAAGAGAGCAACATGACACTTTGATGGAGGCTGGCAGAGCTGGAAAAACAGAGTTTCTGATTTCTCTTCAGTTTGTTAGTGAAAGGAGGAAAAAATGCAGAGAAACTTCAAGCAAAATTATCAAATTTTTTATCTAGTCAGAACAGCAGACAGTGGATGGCAAGTTTGCCCCAACTCTCCCTGAGGACAAGTAGCACTTCATTAGTAACCTTCTAAGATTTTACTTTAACAGAGCAGGAAAATTGCCCATCATTCCCAGGATCATAATACAGGGAACCCCCCCCCCCCCACTCAACGCCCTCGGGATCCTGACCAAGAAAACCAGAACCACAGTTGGCTCAGATTACATCAAAGTTTTAGAAGATTGTCCTAATGGTCATCTGAGTGGTGACATTGACTCCAACATCCTCCAGGACAACAGATCCAAATTACTAATGACAGAGGAGTTGCCTTTAGCTGCCTTCAGCTAAAATCACCGCAGTGGATTAATAATAATAAAAAGACTTAAATCACCTCAAACTGAAGTGAGGTCAGTATTAGCAGGAAGTGATAACACTAGGATTAGGATTTAGATGATTTAGATTTTAGTGAGTTGATCCAAGAAATAAAAACATGATTCAGATTCAAACTTAAGTTTTTGTTGTTGTTGTTAGTTAAGAAGGCATGCAATGCTAGCATAGTGTTCAGCCCCGCAGAGAGGGAAGCAGGTAGACGGGAGGTCGGGAGGTGGGATCGGGAGAAGAGGATGTCAGGCGGATTGGGGAGGGGCTTATCTGGTTGACGTACCCTCCAGTAGGGTTGTTCTATAGTCGACTGACTCGTGGGAGACCATTTCATTAGTGGGGCTGACGCTCCTCGCGTTAGCCAGCCTGTCCAGATGCTGGATGTGACCCCGGCCATCATACCACACCTCAGACAGATCTAGAGACAGAAACGGGGAGGGCAGAGGAAGAGGAGTGAGGAAGGAACGATAGAGACATAAGAGTGCAGGAGGAGAGAGACAGGATGATGGGGCAGGGAGGAAGAGGTGGAGGGAGAGAAGGAAGGGAGAGAAGAAAGACGCAAAAGATACAGGATGAGATAAACAACAAAAAAGGGAGGGGAGGGAAGAGAGGAGAGAATTACTAAGAAAGGCAAAGCGTTTCCACCAATGCGCCCCGTTCACAAACGTAACATAAACCCACCAGGCAAAACAAAACCCAGCAGATACACATGCACACAGGTTAGAAAAGATGCACTGAACTAAAGTGGCAAGTACTATGAACACACACACACACACACACACACACACACACACACACACGCGCACACACACACACACACACACAGCTAGACTCAATCAACCTTAAATTCAACTTGATGCATATCCACTGTAAACTATATGAGTTTAAATCTTATTCTAATATACAAATAAATAAATTTATTTATTTTGTCTTTTATTCCTTTTACACAGGTAAGGTGCCTAAAGCTCTAAGCTTTAAAGCTTAAAATGTTCCACTTCCCATTTTTTTTTGCTTCTGACCTGACTGACATAATATTTCAGAGAAAAACATTACAAACGATTCTGAAATCAATGCCACTCTGTCACTGTTTAGCACTAAAGGTCCCATATAGTCTGAGGGTAGATCCTCGATGTCATTGTTTTCTTCACTTTGCTTTGTATCTTTGATTATAAAGCAGGTCTATGTTCAAAATTAATACTGTGAAAGTATCAAAGTGCTCACAGGCTGTATTCAGAAACTGAGCCTTAAAACAAGCCGTCAGGATTTCTGGAACTTTGTGATGTCACAACAAAGCAGTTAGCGGCCTCAGCCACGCCCCCAAAGCGTGGCCCCCCGGGACATGTAAACCATCCAACCTTGCAAGATTTGGTTTCACTCAGAAAAACAGCCAGCCAATCAGAAGAGAAGCTCAGATCCTCTTTTGGGATTGACTCACAGACCTGTTGTTATCAGAGCTCCAGGGAGAAACCAGCGAGGAGATGCTAAAGTACAAATCTATCTTCTTATGGATATCAACACTTTAGATAAAAACACTGGAAAATTGTAAAATATGGTCCCTTTAAAGTTTAGTTTAGGATATCAGAAGCTTCTGTTTATACATCTGCAGTAGAACTAAAGTCACCTTTGACCCTTTAACCCAACCACAGCATGACATGCCCGCCCTTACCATCAATGTGTTTATTCCTCCTCCACATCAGCAGGGTTCCCAGCAGCAGCAGCAGCAAGCTGACGCACACGCAGCCCACAATGAGGCCGGTGAAGTCCTGCTCCTGCGCCAGCGTCACCTTGCCAAGATGTTTGATGGAGTCCGCCTGTCGCCACTGAAAGAAGAAGGTGTGTTAGGGCGGGGGTCATAGGATGAAGGAAGCAGATAACAGCATTTAACAGTGGACTGTATGTCTTTCCTATTGAGGTCAGATGTCAGATCCATGCACTTTAAACTTTAATAATTTATTACATGTTACTTTCAACTGCGAACCTGATAAAAAGCCAGGAGGGCGGCAGATTTAATGATGTTGGACTGGGTGAATACAAGACAATACAATACAAGACAATACAGCTGCATGTCTGCCCTCTGTGGGCTGGACACTTCAGGCAGTCACTGACTGTTGGGTTGACTTCACAGTGACTTCTTTTTAGTTTCCATCTAAATATTGCTTTCTTCAGTTTGTTGCACAATATAGGAAAGAGTTGAACAAAAGGCATCACTGTCCTAAAACCTACAGACGGAGCTACATGGAGACAGAAGTTACCATGGTGCACATCACACATACAGTATGTCATGCACGACAGATATGGCGCATACGTTGGCATTCGAGAGCCACGGAGCTGGCATTCAGACGTGTGGTATGCAATACACACCCACACATACACGCACACACATGCATCAGTCTGTTGCCACAGTCTGGAGGCAGATTACATCAGTCATATTGCTTGTGCCATTATTAGGTTTAGTGGAAATGAGGTTTCTACTGCTGCAGATGGGACAGTGTGTGTGTGTGTGTGTGCATGACTGTGTATAAATGAGACAATGTGGGCATGTCTGGAGGTAGGGGATATATGAATGTGTGTGTGTGTGTGTATGTGTGTAGGTTCATAGAGCTAAGGGATATTGGCTGACCCTCCCCTGAGATAAAGGCTTTTCTCCTGAAGGCCAGTTCACAAGTTAACAGCGATGAGGCCGATATTGTCTGGTCTGGAGCACGTCGGTGTTTTGCCAGAGGGCGACCACTGGATATTATCTTTAAGAAAGACATGAGGATGTCTGGAGCTCGCCTTCTAATATTAGCTTGTGCAATGAAGGCTATATATATATATATATATATAATCAACCTTCTCAAAACAGAAATTCAAGATGTGACTTGCATTTTTTAGCATAATGATAAAAGAAATGTATGAGACTTCACTTTGATTTCCTAAAGTTATCACTATCTCCTCCAGGTTGTATGATATATGTGCTGTATGAATTTAAAAAAAACAAAAAAAAAAACAAAGACTGAGGGAGGACTTGAGGAAAAGAAGGTAAAGAATGACTTGTCTTGCATTGCAGACAAATTATGTTGAACTTTGGGCAAAGCTTTCTAACTTTTTCTGGATAGTTTTCTATCTGTATAAAATGATTCTCTTGAAACCTCTGATGAAAAAAATCTGAAATTCAAGATCTCAATCATTGAAACATTTCCTGCTATCAACTATAATTTAGCTGCTGGAAATGTGCTGGTTAAGAACCAAAATACACTCAACAGTCCCAGAAACCTGCGGTGAAAGCTTGTAGTTTTGTTGTATTTCTGATATAAAGTTCATGAGAAGTTGGATGGCACTGTTAGATGTAGCTAAATACTTAAAGGGGCTGTTTATAAAGGTTGGAGGGTTGGAGGCTGCAGTGACTCGCTATCGGAAAGTGACAAAGTGGCTGGTTAGCATGCTAAAGATGTGATGTGCTGCTTTCCACCTCTGGAGAAGGAGGTTTGATGCTGAACTCACAACTTTTCTTCTTGACTGCTAGGTATACAACTGCTAATGCGAATGTTAGCTTTTTGGCAATAGCAGAACTTACAATAGCTCCTTTAAAGATTAACACCAGGTTGTCAAGCAGTGTTTCACTTCCTGCTCTGGTTGAATTTTTAGGTTTGACCACAACCTGATTGGTCGAGTGCACCTGTAACCACACCCCACAGTGATGTCACATGGTCCTGGCACACTTGCACATCACCGCAACAAGGTGGGAGGTTAAACCGCTGGAGGTCAGTGAAGTCTAGCTCTGATGAATGTCACAGGAGGGAAACCAAACGGCTTCATTTCTACATTAATATGAGACGTGATGCGTTTCCAGACTTTACGCTCCCCCCCTTCTCGTGACTCAAGAGGACGCTTGACTTCTATTCAAGTGACAAGACAGCTGGATGTTGAGCCCCTTTTCACTCAGCACACCGGGTAATAAACTGTCTCTGAGCTGGTTTTTATAAGGGACTGTATTAGCGCAGGAGAGTTCCTGAAGTTTCCTGTAAACGATCTGGAACGCTGCAGGAATGTGGTGTTTTCCATGAATTTCCCCGAGCGCAGAAAGAAGAGTTCAATATGGCCGATGGCAGAATGATCCTTTTACTGCCCTCTGAGAGCTCACATGCTGAGCCTTGTCATTACTTTAGCTGATTTATTAATCACTGATCGTCAATCTGTGGCTCACCTCATTAAAAGCAGGAAGTAAGCTGAGTAAAATTAGAAATACGTCTAATTAAATGTAAAGTTTTTCAATCATAACTGATCTGATAACTACCTAGTTTTGGCCCATACTCGGCCCATCTATCATCACTGTGTGTTATGTTATTGCTATGTGGCGAGTCAGCCTCTTCCTCCTCAGAAGCAGGTGCTGTGATTTGATATGAATCCTTTTATTACTGAAATTCCTTCTGTGAGCCTCATAATATAAACAGGAGGGATTTTCATATCAATTGTAACAAGCTCATTTCTATTGGATGAAGGATGGAGGTTTAAAAAAAAAAACAAAAAACAAAAAAACGTCAATAACTTTTAATTAAGAAAATAAACGACAAAGTGATTTGGGACAAAAGTTTTCGACCTTTTTTTTGTGTATACTTTGTGTGCTCTTGAGTTTCTCATTTCAAGGACAGTGAGCTAATTCATCACAATGCAAATGAAATTAATCTGCAGTATCAATAAACACACACACACACACCCTGTGCTGTTATCAAAAAAAACAAACAAACGCTTTAAGGCTGGAACAAGATATCGATTGAGTGGAGAAAGGAGGGCGTGTGCGTGTGTGGTTGGGTGTGGGTGTGTAATTGCTGGGTGTCACTTTAGAAAACAAGGCTCATTTAATTAAAGGAAGTTGTTTTTGTTGACCAACTGTCACATCTGACAGGTGATAGGTGGTGTGTGTATGAACACATGCACAGGTGTATTTGCTCTGCTGCACATCTGTTTCTGAATCTCTCTGCAGAGGTTTGAAGTCTGCATGTGTGAGCCAAAATTTATTTCATCTCCATACAATCCAGGCCAAATATTGCAATTTAAGATACGCAGGATTTTATTTGTGTGTTTTTTTTTTTTTTTGGTGTAATATTGTGTTTTATGTTTCAGGTATAAGATGCTGCAGGTCTACGTTTTAGTCACATGTCAAGGGACAAATTTCAAATACTGTGAAAAATATTGCACCTGGTGGGAAATGCCACAATATTCAAATATCATATTTAAATGTGCAAACGCGCGGCTCGGTGGAACTAGAAAAATGAAAAGGCTCAGAGGTTTTAAAACTGAGCACAAAGACCAAAAGAACAATGAGACCTTTCTCGCTCTGAACTCTAAATAAGCTGCAGATCGCTTGTGTCCTGGCGTTTGATGCATCTCACCTCCACCTGCAGCTCCTTGGCGGTGGCGGCCTCGGTGGGAACGGTGCACTCCAGGGTGTTTCCAACCAGAGTCAGACTCTCGCAGCTGTGATTGGAGACGGTCAGAACCTGACACTTCATCGCCTCCCTGTCCATCCGATCGCCCTGCGTTGGAGAGGGAGGAGGGAGTGAGAGAAGGAAACTCAATTCAAATCAATACAATAGCTGGAAAAGGAGTTGCACCTTCTTAATCAGCAGCATTACAGAGAGATATTACTAAGGTCAAAGGTCACTGCTCTCAAACAGTAAACAAATTAAGTTTGATACATAGAACATCAAATTCAATTAAACTAAGTTAAATTAATAGGAGCACATAAGGATTACACATTGTTGCTGGTTTGTGGTACTTGTGATTACATTCACCGTAACAGAGGCTCGTTGTCTATCTATTTACTAGTCTATCTAATTACTAATTGGCCCTGAAGCAAAATCAACTTCAAATACTATTTAAATAAAGAAGATACACAAAGTTCAGTGTGGAAAAAACCGACTGGGGGAGACAGGGGGTGGGGGAGGCTGGTTAGCCTGAGCCTAAACAGACATGAGTTCAGCCTTGTTAATCAGACTTATAAGGGCATCAAGAGGAATCATATGAATTATTATTACTATTTATTTTGGTCTGGAATCGTACTTGAGAAGTGACGTCATGGATGATTTAGGACAAACTGAAAACACAAGAAAAAAACACAAGGCTTCGGATCTGCTGGAGGAAAAGCATAAGAAAACATCATCCATTGAAATGATGATGATGAATAAATTTGCTGCATCAGGTTGAAGAGGGAGGTCTCACTCATGTCACGATTCACAAGGACTGGGAGCAGAACCCGTCGCTGCTGATGTGAGCGAGACAAAGTGACTGATTCTGGTCTTGTGACCCTCAGTGGGATGAACAACAAAGAGATCTGAACACACACACACACACACAAACACACACACACAGAGCTATTGTCCACGTGACTGTGAGTGTGTGTAATTGAGTTAGTGAGTGTATGTGGTTTGACGGGAAATCTGTGAAAGAACGGTGCAGTCTGATTCTGCTCCATTTGGTTCCTTCTCTCAGACTCGCTCTTGTTCCTTTGCTTTCTCTTCTCATCCAGTTTTCTCTCCCTCTCACACACGCGCAAGACACACACACACACACACACACACACACACACACACACACACACACACACACACACACATACGCACATAAACACACTTGTTTGAGTGCAGCAGAAGGCAATAAAGAGAATGATCACATTCCTTGCGTGACAGCTTGGGATTTTCCAATTTGACACAGAGTGGAAACTCGCACCTGTTCCTGCACACTCTCTCGCTTTCACACACACACACACACACACACACACACACACACACACACACACACACACACACACACACACACACACACACCACAGGCCGCACACAATCCAGTGAGTTTCCAGTCTGTAGGTATCACAATCAGTTATTAAAGTTATTAAATACCCGTTACAGTGATACCAGTCACTCTAAATAAAGTGTTACAATGATAATTGGACGCGAGATGCTTCTAATTCTCCCGTGAAGTGATCGGCGGCGATAAAGACCTGGCCGCGAGCCAGCAGCCAGGCTCCTTCATGTGCTGCCATACAGCTGTGGATCTGTCAGTCACAGCTAAATATTCCTCCTTTTTTTTTTATCTGTTATAGGCAGCCATTTTGGGGCTACAATTATCAGATGGCGCTAAATGAGCCCTAGCGTTTGCCTTTTACTAGCGGCTGTGGCAGGGAAGGGTTATCAGATGGCTTTAAATGTGGGCTGTTTCAGCTGGATGCCCGGTACCACCACTACCCCCCCATTCCCTCCCCGTTGGATAAAAACTGGGGTTTTGTCTGGGCTAAAGGGCAGGATGAGGGAAAGGGGGGAGGGTTTAGAGGTCGGGCTGGTGGCGGATTTAGCATCAGGGCCAAGGTCATGTCTGGGAAAAGAGAGAGAGAAGAAGAAGAAGGGAGGGGCGGAAAGAAAAGAGCCAGGATCCCCTGCGAGAGGTTGAGCACAGCTGCTGCAAACTGTCAGATGCAGTCAACAAAAAAAAAAAAAAAAAAAAAAAGAAAGAAAAGAGGAGAAATATGTATTTCATTGTGTTCTTAAAACAGGCTCTGGGGATCATGGTGGCAGCATTAATATGTCAAGAGCTTTGACCTCAGCAGCCAGAACAATACAAGTCGACAGGGGGAGAATACACAGAGAGGTGAAGCAGTGGAGGAGGGGGTTGGGTGGTGGGGTAGGAGTGGGGGAGGGTGTAAACGATGGGAAACAGACTCCATTTCCTGTTTTTCTTTAAGTATTGTTTCCTTCCCAACTTGACCTGGACCTGGACCACGCACGGCTGTACGTGTGAATGTGCGGACCGGGAGGTGCAGTGAAGTGCACCGAGCGGCAGAATCCATCTCAAGCTGCAAGCAACTGCAAGCGCAACAAACAGGCAGCAGAGAGCTGCAGGCTTGTTTGACGTTTCTGAACCTTTAACTGGAGGACTAGTTTCTGCAGGTGCATCGTCTTTCTGCACCTGTTCCTGCAGATGTCCGACCTGCTGCAGGACTTTCAGTCTTTACCAAAGGCCTCTGACTTTTCCTGCTCCTGTAGCTGAGATCAGACACTAAATAAAGCGGGCTGAAAGGAGTCTGAGGATGTTTATTGTGAACACTCTCTCACCTTGAGCTCTACAATGCTCTTATTGTCCTTGGAGGTGAGCTTGGGGTCCTGGAAAAGGGGGTCTTCCACGTAGATCAGGTCCCACTGATCTGTGGAGTAGCCGTCCAGGACAAACGCCACCTTAGTGACCACCGGCGGCTGCAGGGCCAGTTTAGCCAGAGAGGGTGTGGTGCACTGGATGGACGTCCTGTTTTCGCCGTACACACAGCTCTGGAGGTTGACAAAACACACGTGGGTCAGAACACACACACACACACACACACACACACACACACACACACACACACACACACACACACACACACACACACACACACACAGTATAGACAGGCATAAAGATACAGTATATAACAACGACAGCTCCCTCCAGATTTCCTGTCAGTCACACTGAAGAGCAGCCGCACACTAATCCTCAGATTGGCAGCTTGTTTTATACCCAACACACTATAAGAGACACCGGCTGTTTTCAACCACCACTGTGTTTGCATGTGTGGCCTGAGGGCACAACAGAGCTTTATCCCATGTTGGATTCAGCCCAGGTGTAGGCCTCCCTCAGCTTTTGTGCTCATTTAGACCCCCTCCGAGCCAGAGACCCAAAGCTCGGAAAACAGAAAACACCCTAAGTCTCTTTTTATTGAGGTGTGGCAGATCTTTTTTAATCTTCCCAGCGAACACAAGGAAAAATATGCTGAATCTGACGTCTTATGTGTTGACGGGGAAAAGGTATAAAGCTTATGTGAACACACTGAAGTCTGTATTGTCAATTTATTTTATTGTTTGCTCAAGAGGAAAATCTATGTGAGAACCGTTTGTGTTTTTTGTTGTTAATATTTTTGCTGCAATGTATATATATGATCCTTCATGAGTGAAGGAGAAAGTACTGTAGAAGAGACATAAACACTAACCGACATCTTTTTCATCTTGTGCTGTGTTTTCATCTGCATCTTTTTCTACCTTTTACAACTGCAACACTTAATGTTTTAATGTATTTCCATGGCTCTGTAAAACAACTTAATTGCTATGTGTGCGAACGGTGCAGCATAAATAAATGTGCCTTGCCAAGCTGGATAACAACAAGTAGCTCAGTGTTTTTATTTAATTAACTAGTCAGAAAAATTCTCCACATATTTTTTCATTATTTAAAATATAGTTAAATTTCATCAATTGGCTCCTTCTAAAATATCTTTTCAACCTCTGGGGTAGGCATTTATTTCTTTACAGGTCCATACAGTCTAAATGTAGACCTCCAGCCGTCAGGACTTTGTGATGTCACAACAAAGCAGTAACCGCCCAATCAGAGGAGAGACTCAGATCCTCTCCTCTGATTGGCTGACTGGCCTGTTGTTCCTCCAACTCCAGAGCTCAGCCTGAGAGAGGAGATGTAAAACTACACTGAGATGGTTTTTGGTTCTTAAAACAACAAACATATCTTCTCATGTATCAACACTTCAGATAAAACACTGGAGAAATGTTTTAAGATATGGGACCTTTAAAAACTTTACCTCACTCAACATGCCCTTTACAAACCCAGATTGTTACCATTAAAAAAACCATGCTCACTGCATTCACTGATGAATAGACAGATGCCAGAGGGTCTAAAATTACCTAAGTAGAACATCTGCATTTTCTTTCCTTGTGGTGTTTTCTCTGATTGAACTGCTGTGTATGCATTAGGGCCTAAATCAGAGGGTGGAACATGTTGACAGCTGGGCAGTAACAGTTGTACTAAATCAAGACTTGAGCTTCGAGTGGCTTACACAGCAGTTACTGTTTGTAATCTGCCAAAAATATAAAATGCAGCTGATTCTGCCCTGTGCCGTCCTGCCCTACAGTTTTAATAGAGACATGTATTTCTACACATGTGCAACACATGGTGCTAATGGCGGCTTGAAATCCAACAACAGCAAAAGTTGCTGTTGTAAAACTCACACTTTTACAGGATGTAGTAAACGGTAAAAAGTCACTGAGCCATCGACAGTTTTCCAAACACAGGGCAGGAGCAGGGAAATTTGTTGAGGTTGTTGTCTTTGGGAGGGAACTGCATCCAAGTGGGATACTGAAGTAGGGCAACGTTCCCAGAAACAAGAACTTATTAGACACAATGTTTTAGTTGAAATGACCCTACAACACACAGCAATGGGAGCAGCTAAGAGGTCAGTTGTGATTATAAAACGATCTATTATCCCCTCTTGTGTATGTCAGGCTGTTTTTATTTTTAGATCACAACACACACCTCCACTTTTCAGTTCATGTCCTGACTCCAGTCGTACTCCACAGCTCATCAGTATTTCTGTGGTTAGGCTGAGCCCAGATGTGTTTCATCATTAAACCCCTTGTGGTTTATTCATTAGGTAAAGCAAATATCAGAAATACATCATAAGAAAGTCGTTGAGGAGTCGACACGGCGACATCGTATTCCTCTACACAGGTGCACTCAGAACAAACCTGACCTGTTTGTCTGCTCGCTCAGAGATCAATGTTGATGTTTGCGCTGTGGAAACAGCCGTCACAGCCTCTGTTTATCTTCTGGGCTACAAAGGTAAATGTGTCTCTGAACGTATTGAGCTCAGAACGCATTAATTGAGCCTTCTGTAACCTCTGAACACAACAAATGCCGCCTTCAACAATTGTTTAGTGTGACAGGTGGGTTATGGGTTTTGGATCTTTATGGACACTTCCTGCTTTAATTAAGATAAAAACTTTCTAACATGAAAGAAACAAGGTCTAAAGCCTCAGTGTGCAGTGTGTTTTTGCACTGGCCTGATTTGAAACTCGACTTGAACCCGACTTTCTCTCTCTGTTCCTGCTATTAGTCGTCTTAAAATACTGTTTTCGAAGCCTGAAAACTCTCCACTATGATCGGGTCTGACATTAACGCACCATTTTCTGCTCAGGCTGGAGCAGTTTGGGTGATTTCCCATGAGATATTTCTGTATTTGTGTTCACTTTCCTGGGTTGTACGAGTATTTGACACCTACAAATGTTTTTCTCCACAAATTGAACTTTGGCTGTTGTTATTTAACATTATGGAGAAATTATTTAACAAGCTCAATTTACTTTTTGCAAAAGTCTGATTTTTTTTTTTTTTTTTTTTTAAGCCTTTTTCTTGTTGCAGTGGACTGTTGATGTGTCCAGGCTGTAGCCCACCTGTGTTTTTGTCTTGTTCCAAACTGAAGAAATGTGGACCTCTGGATCAGTTGGGTCAAACCTCAGACTAGTTTGATCTGAGCTGCTGACAGGGCAAAGTTTGTTGTAACATTTTGTCAAATAAAGTTTGACAGAATGGTTAAAATTCGGCTCCCAACTCTTCGCCTGGTATCTGAGCCCCTGGAGAGCAGTAGCAGCAGCTCTGTTGAAGTGTTGTTGAAACTTCCTCAGACACTTCCTAGTCTTACTCCCTGGTGACATGTCGCTATAGCAGCCCAGATGGACGCACACAAGAACGCACACTCAGGGTTACAACCATCTGCAAGTGTCTAAACACAAGCAAGAGAAGTGTGTGTGACTGTGTGTAAGGGTAGCACTGGGTCACCTAACAAAAGCAATCCAATTAACCTCCCTCCACACCAATAAGGAGGGGGCAATAAGGGCAATAAGCCCCCCTCCCTCCCCTTCCCATGTATGCCCCGTCTCCCAGGGGTGTGGCGAAAGGAAAAATATCCTGTGAATTAGTGGAAACCTCAGTCAGTTTCATTGTTTGGCCGATGTCTCCTCTCATTTTGGGGCGAGGAGGTGAAGGGCTGTGGGTTGGGAGCAGCTGTAAATACAATCGCTTGGCGAGCTGGTCAACGAGCGGGCTGAGAGGTTCACTGTACGTGTGTGTGTGTGTGTGTGGTGGTGGGGGTGAGGGGGATGATGAGAGAACCAGTGATCCCGAACCCTCCGCCGTCCCCGAAGGATCATTAGTGTAACAGCCTGTGAAAAAGCCAAGTCACAACGGAGCTCCCACGTACGAAAAACGCCTGTCAAATCGAGAGTGAATTATTCTCCTACGGTTTCTGCAACTATACATGAGGTATTTTGCCCCCTGCCCTTTTTGCTTTATAATTTCACTCAATCCATTTGTTTTTAGACCTCACTCTTATGTTTTATCATTATGCAAACAAAACTATGATCATTCATCTTTTATTAATAGCTGGTAAATTACAGATCATGAGTTGATCCAAAATCTGCAAAATCTCCTAAATTCTCATTTATTCAAGTTGGACTGACCCACAGATGGTTTATAAAAGTAGATGAAGACTCTGGGGCTGAAAAGTGAAGCCAGTGCTTAAGTGTCTTAAACCTATATTCTATTTGATGACCATCAGGGGGCCAGTAGTGAAGTCTATGGGAAAATGTCCCTACTTCTCACCTGATTTATTATCTCATTCAACATTTTCCTAATGTGTTTATGGTTTCAGTCTCTAGTTTCAAGTCTTCTTCAAATCATGGTCCCATTTAAGGGCAAATAAAGGCTATGCATTGAGCCATGGCTACCGTGGGACTGCCAGAGTGCAACACACATGGTGACCTGCCTGATATATCAGGATAGAGTACAGAGCAGGTCAGACCCACCCCTTACTCCTCCTCCTGCACAGCCACTGTGCAGTGAAATCCTCATTTTTCCACAAATCAATTTTCTGGGATGACGCCCTGGGACGATTTCTTGTCATATACACAAAACAACACAACATGGCACATTGCAGCTACAACATCTACACCAAAGTTGGACTCTCTTCAATATCCATGGGTGTATTTTTTCTGCTGCAATCAGTGAGTACAACTGATTGACATAATACTGGGTTCACAGGAGTTTATCCTAGATCACAATAATGTGCTATTGAGATATTAACCTGTTGCACACGCAGGAGCAAACACACATAGGCTCGTCCTCTTATAGCTTATAAACTGCTGATCTACTAAAAGCTAATGTGCCACTAGAGCAGGGAAATTAAATTAAAAGACCCATTCACTGGTAACCTCCAGTATTAGTATTTTGTAAAACTCACTATCCCACACAAGAACAAAGGCTTGTCTGGTTGCAAAATGCGCAACCGCACAAAGTTTGTTACTGCATCTGCTACATTCACTGTCAGATCAATGTCACCATGCAAACCTTTATTCCACAGACAATGCACAGCTCAGCCGGCGGGTCTCAGCTGAGCTCCACATCAGAATGGACGTTTGATTCGTTCACACGACAAAACAGATCTGTTTCCTATGCAGCAACTGTCCCTGTTTCACGTTGATAAATTCAAACATGCACACACAACAATACAACACAAGCGCTGTTTTGGCCAATGAGCAGCTCCACTGGACGCAGTAGGAGCTTTGAAGCACCTTTACTGTTGACAGAGGGGAAAACGTTACTCATTCACTTTCATTCACTTCCTTCTTTCAGATACCAGCCCCCCTCCATTAACCCTCCAGCTGTGGGGTGGGGGGGGGCATGGGAAAGGAAAGAGGCGTCATGAGGCATTCAGGTGTCAGCTGGAGGGATTTATCCTGCTGCTGGGTTGAGATAGGAAGACGAGTCGGACGCTTAAACAAGCCAATTTGTGAATGCAGGCGACAGGTGTCTGGCGAACAGCGAAGGCTCTAGTTAAACCAAACGACACGTGACGGTGCAGCAACGCTGGTATGAAGAACTCAAATTCACAGATCACTTTTTTTGCTGTTTTTTTGTATATGTGAGGCCCCATTGACTGTGTGACCGTGCCAGCTTTTCATGACGGACTAAAAAAAAAAAAAAAAAAAAGAAAGAAAAAAATCTCTTTCATGTTTGTGGGAAAGCTGAGATTGGCTGAGACCAGGCTTTACTGGAGATCTGAGAGGCAGATATCAAGTCAACACTGGGTGTGTGTTTTTTTATGCTCTGGCTCCAGCTGAGACCCCTGAACCTCTGCTGCTGACTTTCCGCAGGTCTTGGTTACTTCCTCTCTCCGTTCTGCCTCAGTCTGAAAATCTGGGTGCAGATTTTTGCCAGATCAACTGAACATCATCCGCCGGCTCTGCCATCGTTTTAGTTTTATGAACGCGGCTCTGCAGGAATCACAGACTCATATTACCCACGGTGCCTCTCCGCAAACCTCTGGGATGCCCGATTGTGAAAGATCCTTGCCTCTATTTTGAAGGGTTAAGACAATAAGATGCTTATATTGTCCCTTCCCAGGCCGAGTCTTAACTCATCCCGTTTACTGGAAAGAATTTAACAGGCGACAGCTGGGGCCCTACGGGGCATGATCCCATCCTAAATCATTAGTAATGATAGCCTTATTTTATACAGGCTGCTCGCTCCATGCACTCGCTCGCTCTCTCGCTTTTTTCCTCTCTAGGAAGCTAGAAGTTTGTTTTCGCTATCCCTCTCTGCTCTGTTATACCAGTTTGAAATGAACAATAAACTATCAGGGCAAAGGTTCGATTCAACGCGCCGCCTTTCAGTCATCCAAGAGCCGCTCACTCTTCACATTTTAACAGAGGGGATTAAACAAAAAGGCATATTTAATGGCTTTAAGACAGTCACAGCATGTGTTGTTAACATGAAAGTGAGCTGAACCCTGACTACCCTGGTGTAAACTTCCAACGTTGCAGCACATTTGACTCATCTTAGATTACAGGTTAAATCACAGCCGGTAAACTTGGCTGCGACTTTCAAACACAATTCAAAGAAAAAAAGAAAAACAATTTTATTTTTTTTTTTTTTCACAGAAAAAATTTAAAGCCTTTCAAGAAGTGTTTCTATGATATTGTACTTGCTCCTGATTGGCTGAAAGGTGTCACCTGACCCACAGCTCCAGCTTCTAAATCAGTGAGTGAAACACATGGAACTGCAGGAAACCACTACAACAATGCTGGTCACAGGTGAAACAACCACAAGCTGTTATTATTATGGACTGTGTCAACCCACGGTGACGTCACCCGTTGGTTTGCGAGCTGCCGTTTCGAAGCCCCCAGTTCGTAGCTTGGCTGTCGGCCATCTTGATTTTATTTACCCATATTTGGAGTTGAAGGCGGAGCTGAGGAGGAGTGAGGGGTGGATCTGACCTGCTCTGTACTTTATCCCGATTGGGTGGTCTCTTAATCACACAGTAGCCACGCCCCCTGCTTTATGGTCTATTTTCCTCTAAATGGACCATGATTTAAAAAATGAACATCATGTTGTATTGAAGACTTGAAACTAGAGACTGAGACCATAAACTCATTAGGGAAACGTTTACTGAGCTAATAAATCAAGGGAGAAGTAGGGACATTTTCCCATAGTCTTCAATACGTCTATGTCAGTTTTTATTTGTAGTCTGTGGTATCATCACTTATGAGGCAATGTACAAATGTGTTTTTGAAAGACACTTTTGAAACTTCCAGGTGTAGCAACAAGTGCTACTGTTGTTCCTCAGAGCAGCTCTACTGGAGCAGTTAAGTGCTCAATGATGTCTTGATAGCGACGGCAGTGGCAGATGGGAGTTCAGATACTCTCCAGGTGAGGCGGGGGTGAGGGGGTGGAGGGGGGTCGGACCAATGATCTCTGGATCATAAGTCTGACTTCAGAGCCCTGGAGCTGCGTCTGTTCGCGCTGTTTCTGTGTAACGAAGCCTGAGCTCCCCAGAGAGCCATCAACCACTGACCTGAACACAGGTCAATGACCAAGAAAAGGGAAACTGAAAGATGAGAAACTGAGTGTGTGTGTGTGGGTGTGTGTGTGTGTGTGTGTGTGTGTGTGTGTGTGGTTGTGAGAGATAGAGGGAGATAAACAAGGGGAGAAAGACGAGATAAGAAATAAAAAGATATTCTGTCACTAAGATTTGAGTCTTATTCCAAGAGAGCACATGTTGCATCCCTCTGTCTATATGTGTGTGTGTGTGTGTGTGTGTGTGTGTGTGTGTGTGTGTGTGTGTGTGTGTGTGTGTGTGTATGAGTGAGTGTTTACTGTGCACATTATTATCTCCTGACTGAACCTGTAGCAGCGTGTGCCTCAGGATGACAGATAACATCATTACAAAGCACTGCTTGTCCTCAAACCGCCTCCCTAAGGCAAACATCCCACACACACACACAAACACACACAAACCTTTGCTATGTGTAAAGGTTTGTTTACGACTCACTCAGTATGTACTGTTAAGAAGATACGCGTGTCGTTGAAATTGGTGAAAAGCTTTTAACAATTTTTCTGATGAGAAATTGAGCGGCTTCAAAAACTCTGCTTGTTTCTAATGTTTTCAGTTTCAATGCAATAAGTAAACAACAAATTTCTTCTGTTACACGGAGAAAAAAAACGATAAAAAAAGTTGCTCCGCTTGGTGTCAACTCAGCAGCAACTGTGATGATTTCCAAGTTCTCCAAAGTTCAGCATGAGAGCGGATCGGCGGGTTTCTGTGGTCAGTGTTATCACTTCGGACGGCGGCGACTCTTTTCTGGCTGCAACATGAAAAAACTAGGTCTGCACAACGCTGGCCAGAGAGATATCTGGAATATTGTGTTCTTCTTTAGCGAATATTATGTCTGTGGCATGAATCAGGGATGCTGATTTTCCCATGAAGTCGTATCCAGTGTTGTGGAAAATGTTCCAAAAAAACAGAGACAGGGAAGCAGAGCACAAGTCTCCATCTTAACCCGGTTAAAACAACAACAACAACAAAAAAAAAAAAATCTTCCAATGCATTTCAATGATATTTCAACCTAGTTTCAAAAGCAAGAATAAGTGAGGTCTTAGTGCTGTGATCAAGAAAAAGTCTGAATTGAAATACATGAAAAGCAGAATACAGCAGATTTTTTATCACTTGTATCATGAAAATAAAACTTTACAAACTCAACAAAAGTGAAAAGTGAGTTGATAAAAGGAAATCTGGAAAGAACCAGCTTGTCCATCTACGGTGCTCATGTTCAGGTAATAAATGAGTCGAAGGTCCTAATACCTGGGATCAGTCAGTAGCAGCGACTGAGCCCTTAAGACCCGGATGACATTTTACATACATTTAACACCTTTTATAACTGAGCTCCATAAATTTCAGGTGTTTTAGAGACCTGCAGACAGCGTGGTGAAAACCTGCTGGGTTGGATAATTCAAAACACCTCCGGGCTATTGCTGAAAATGCTGTGTGTGCGTGTGTGTATGTGTGTGTGTGTGTGTGTGTGTGTGTGTGTATCATTTCCCTGCAATAAGTAGAATAACGTGTGGTGGAGATGAGGAGAGCCAGAGCATCCTAAAGGCTTCTGTGAGTGAGTCAGAGGTGGCAGCCGGATCCTACAGATCACATTGTGGATTTTCCATTTCCTTTCTTCTCATGTTTGTCTCTCACTTGTACTTTTTTTCCCCCCATTGTGAAGAACTTTTTTTCCCCTTCTTCTGAATAGTTTGTGGGGGCGTTAGTATGTATAATGACAATACCATGCATGTGACTGAGAAGAAGAGTTTATTTTACTATTTTGCCTGCTGTTTATCAGCTGATATTACCAGTAGAGAAAAGAGTGATGTTGCCATATATGTTAACTTTGGGGGGATATATTATAATCACATGTATAGATCTGCTGGATATATGAAGAAGTTGATAACATATATAAAATACTAATATAAAGTTTGTAAAATTTGTATATGTTCATATATTAAAAATATCAATATATACATATTTATACGGTTTAACATGTTGCAACTGTATATGTTAACAATATCTACTTTTGATTTTTAAACTTGAACTAAATTTTCCTTTGGCTCGCATGTTTACATTTCCACTGCATCTCAAGAAGCACAACGATAAAAACAGTGGTTTTATTGATGAAGTCAGTGTGAACAGGTGCTGGACAGAAGACAGAGATGCAAAAAGGGAGACGGACACGCCACCACCTTTCTTCACAGTAACAATTAGAGAAATGCTCGTAGCATTGAAAGAAATTCCCACATAATGTGCCGACACTGATACCAGTAGGTTTTAGGGGTCTATCCTGTAAATGTTATGTCAGGAGCAGGGACTTTGAAGGAGCTCAAACCTGCACAGGCCGACAGTCAGAATGTGTGGACAGGACCAAAAAAATATTTCAGGAAAAGTTCCTCTATGCTCAAAGGAGAAATATTTCTCAGACAAGATCTAACTTTCCTTAGATAGACACAAACAAATTTTAAACTTTGCAATTCAAATGATGGATATAACATTATGGGCTATAAAGCCACCCTTGTACGCACCACGTGGAAGACTTCAGCATCCTGCCCGGTGGTCAGGACCATCTGGGGCTGGAGGCCGGACTGGAGGAAGAAGCCGTGAGCCGACACCGTGCAGCCTCCACTGTGGAGAGAGGGGCGATGAGAACGGATATTAGCACTAGCAGGAGACTGAGAGACACAGTAGAGTCCCACAGGGAGGGACCTGCTGTTAGCGTTAGCAGTTTAGCCACTCGTCACCTCCCACTCGTTTCCTGCTGCTGTAAAACTAAAGCATTAATCTGTCTCAGCTCATCCGTAGATATTCTAACTCAAAGTCTCCCTGGGCCTTTTCTCTCTCCGAGTCGGTGAAGAAACGATGCAACGGCTCAGATGCACAGGAAATAAGTTGAGTTAACTTGAGTAAAAGGGGGTCGAACCTGACAAAGGAGCGCGACGGCTGGATGCTGTTGATGATGGGGTCTTGGTTGTAGGTGAACAGCACGGGGGCGTGGAGCTCCACCGAGTCCACCGTCAGCTTCACGGGTTGTTCGGAGGGAACGGCGTGAGGAGGTGTTTTGCAGGTCAGCATGGTGGACGACAAGCTGATGGTAGAGGTTAGAATGAGGATTGGAGAGGGAAGGGGATGAGGGTGGGAGGGAGGGGTGAACACACAGGATATATTGTTGTGTTAGTATGTACAGTGGTAGCCATTGTCCCAACCCCCCCCCCCCCCCCATTCATGCACTAGTCCTGTAGACAATTCCTGATAAGTCCTGCTCTGGCGGGAAAAGAGACAGAATAAGGAAAAGAGAGAAAAATTAGAGGAAACTAAATGAATGAAAGAAAAATCCTTGACCTTTTACCCGTTCTTCTGGTTCGTAGCAGTGTCAAGACAAATTTCTGAGCATGTGTGATAAAAACAAACACATTATGTAGGTACAGCACAAGCATCGCCAATTCCTATAGTAGCTATATCTTGACTTGAAAACTTGAGCCTTTCATGTTATGCAGAGGATGAAGCAAAGAGAATAAGAAAAAGAAAGGGACTGCAAGGGAGGTAAATATATAAATGATAAATGATGGTGGGTGTGAACTGACCTCTGGATTTTACAGGCTGCTTTCCCAACAGTCACTTCCTGCCTGTTCCCCGTGTCCAGGAAGGCTCCTCTGATGGTCAGCATGGTGTTCCCAGACTTTGGCCCAAATGTTGGGAAGATTTCATGGATCACTGGGTCCTGGATGATGCAGAGACATTTGACTTAAGTGTTTTACTTTAGCTGCTTATTTGTTAGAATATCTTTAATGATCTTGTTGCACGTTGAGATGTTTTTATCGTCTATTCTGGATTTTTTTTCCCCTGTCATATAAAAAAGGGTGCTGCCATAATGAAGGAAAAAGCACATGTCTTACCACAAAGGTGAAGCCCTCTATCTTGGCTACCTTGTTGCCAGTGGTGACCTTCACCGTGTGACCCGATGGGGTGAAGTTCCCACTGAACACTGGGGAACACTGTATCTCAGTCCACCTAAACAGGAACCACCCCCCAACAAACAACATACACAACCAGGCATTATACCCTTGTCCCAGCCACCCAGCAGTTATCCTAATTCAATGATCATCCCCTGCACAAAGAGGCGATCTTCATGTGGGATTGGGTGGGTGGTGTTTCCATTTTTTTTTTTTTAAATGTTCCCCCTCAATTGTAATAAGGTTGTTTGTAGCAAAGGGGGCTTTTGAATGAGATGTGGCCTCGGTGGATTTGGGAGAGCGGAAAGTCTGGATGCAGCGATTTTTTCCCAGCAATTTTTCAGTTAAGGGAGTCATGTGTTGAATGTGGCACGCTGCTGGACAAAAAAAAAAAAAAAAAAAAAAAAAAAAAAAAAGGGGGGGGGGGGTTCTTAACATTCTTCCTTCCACACAATAACCCCTATTAAACCTGCTCTGCCCCTATAGGACGCCAGTGTACGGGTCCCTTTATCTCGTAAACACCCACCACTTAGTGCACACTGTCTCTCTCTTTTCAGATACTGTGCAGGAACAGTGTTGTTTTCAAAATGCATGCTCAAAATCAATATGTGCACGACATATACACAAACACACACACACACACACACACACACATCTGTCTACAAAGCTGTAGTCCCTGAAACATATGCGCACACACATGCACACACCTGTTTGCGTTGTCCTGTCTGGGCAGCTTGCAGTGAGCTCCCGCCACCTCCACAGTCACCAGTGACGCCTTGAAACGCTCCGTCCTGTCGAAGCCAAAGTTGCGTCCGCAAATCGTCACCATTGTAGAACCTTGTATCGGCCCAGAGGTGGGAAACACCTGATGCAAGCGCGAGGAACATTTGCATTTATACATTTACTCATCAAGCAACTGTGATCAGCTGTAATTATATACAGGACTGTCAAAAAACTATTGCAACTCTGTTATCAAATCGTTATCAAAGACAACCATGACCATCCATAACAGTCTCTGTCTTATATCAGTGTTGCATTAGAGCTAATGGAACCTCTGAGTCTTGTTTCAAAGAGGATGTTGCTCAGCCTCCTTCACCCTGGTGCTGGTCCATGGGTTTGTTTTTTTCTGACAGCATGAACATTTCCCTTAAATCATCACAACTTCTACCATCGCAAGGATCTCTGAACTTGTCTGAAATGTCCCCTCTGCCTGTTTTGTGCTCTAAAGCGATGTCCTATTGTGCCGCAAAGCAACACGTCTTTTTTCTGCTAATTGCAACACACAATATTCAGTGATTCAATACAGTACAGAAACTGCCAACACTCTCAGAGTTCCTATTGGCTCGTCCCTTCAGATGCTCACGTGTCAACATCAGTGAAGCGTTTCAGAGATGGAGAGAACTTCGCTGCACTTCTGAACCTGATATAAATGTGTGATAGAGTTAGGTTGTGTTGGTAGATTTACCATGAAAGCAGGCGATGAGTGACTGTGTTGAACTGCTAACTGTAGCCAAAGACTGTGCTGCTCGTGTTGTGAGCGCGTGTTTAAATATGTGAGGAGATATCTGGAGGACAGTAGCTGTATTTTCAAATTCTGGCGTTTATTTTATTTTTTTTCTAGATCTCTGCCGACCCCACCTTTAATTCTTCTCAAGGTTGTAATTATCTGTTTATTGTGTCTGTAAACACATATATTTGTTCTGAGAAAGCGGTGTTGCAGATGTACTGAGAAATAGACTGGTCAACAAAGACCCACTAACATGTGGCTTTTGTCTGCTACGGAAAAGGCTTCAGCCCCGGGTCAATGCTCCAATCAGCAATGATGTAAACACAACACCCAGGTGAACACACTAATCTTCCCCTCTTTCAGACACCGTAAACCTGTAACCTGTCCAGCACAATGTCTTTATGTGCTGTCACACAGGAAACACTGTGGCTTCACTGAGGCAAAGAGTGGACCTGCAGCCCTGAAGTGTTAAAAACACAATCACTTTTTGAAGTGTCTGGCATGGAAACGCTGAGAGTTTTCAACAGTTGACACGCTGCCTAACAGTGCACTCTTCCTCTGAGAGTTCCTCACTGTTGTTTGTGTCCTCAGTCTGAACAGAAAGACAAAGTCAGCTGGCAGTGGAAAAAGGAGTTGATCGGCTTTTATTCGCGAGGTTAAAAAACCTGGGTATAACCACTTATTTTGGTGGAAATGAGTATACTACGATACTCAGTGACAGTTGTGTAAAGCTAAGTAAGTGATTTAAGGCAGCCCCAGACAAAGGTGGTGTTTTTACAGTTTTTGCCCCATTAACCCATGTCGTTGCCTTCACAGCAGCAGAGGTGGCCTGTTGTTGGGGTATCTTACATGGAGACAGTGTGCCAGCATGGGGTGCTGCATTAAACATCAGAAGGAATGAACACCACCCACACTGAGCTCAGTAAAGCCTCACAATGTGAGGTGGTGTTAAACAGGACAGTGCTGCTGTAAGAGGTGACCTTCACAGACGCTGCTCTGCAGCAGGAACCAACACAGTGCAAACACAGTGGTCTGTTTTTTTGGAAGGGGAGGAGCAAGAGGGACAGAGAGAGAGAGAGAGAGAAAGACTGAGCAAAGTTTGAACTGGTCATGGTCTGAGCACATGAGAGGTGTCCCAGCAAACTGAGTCAGCAGGAAGCGGCGGAGTTACTTAACGTTTGTCATTAGGTTCAGGTTATTTGCACAGTGTTGAAACAGCACTGAACTGAACAATGAAGAACTGATAAGGTTAAACACACAAGTAGAAAACAGGGTGAAAAAGGTCCCTCGGTGCTATCCTGTTTTTCATTTTTAAAAATCTACTCGTCGTGATTACCTTAGTAATGACTGGCGTACAGGACTGCTGTGTCCAGACGGCGGCGGGACATTGGTTGGCTTGAGTGCAACGTCCATCACACCAGCCGCAATCAGTCACCCTGGACGACAGCAAACAGGAAGTACAGGTGGTCAGCTGACCGCAGCCTGGGCCAATCAGAGGGACCTTGGTGATCTAAGGAAGAGGAAAAACAGCTTCATTAAAATGTGCAGAAAAAGACCACATAACATAACATCCTCTGTGTATTTCCTCAGATAGAAATGGATGACAAGAGGAAACCATAATATTTGGGTGTAGGGCCCTGACACTAAGCCTCTAGGAGGAATATTCTCTTTTATCAATTGGCTCTGCTCCATTTTTCACAGTTGTTTATTCCCTTTCAGTCGAATTATTTCTGTGAAGAGTTTGAGTCTAAACTGAAGGTTAACAATAGAAATCACGTCTTATTTTGTCGAGGAAAGAACCAAAGAGAACCAGGGCTGTATTTGTGTCATTCATCTCTGCTGTTTCCAAGCCCACCTTGTTTCCTGTGGCCATTAGCAGGGACCCCTCCGAGTCGTCCAGAAGCGCCACACTGGAGGAGACGGGTCTCGGGTCCAGGCGGATGTTGACATGAGGAGAGGCAAATCGGGAGAACAGTACCTAGAGGAGGGACGATGCGTCAGTCCTTTGTATTTCACAACATATAAAATCAATACACCGTAGATTAAATCTGTATTTAATCTCATATTTCTTTTGGATGCGGCCAACAGACATAAAATGAAAAGCAAGACACAAACAATGGCTACATCTGTGGCCAAAGATAATGTCTAATGAAATCAAATCAGAGGCGTGTAAGCCACAAGGTGTCTGGGACTTTTTTTTTTTTTTTTTTTTTTTTAAAAAGGATCCTGCACTCAGGTCAGAGGAGGACACCTGATAAGGAGTTGGGTTTCTGTTCACTTGTCACCACTGGTTTTCACTGTTGCTGCGTTTATTCAGAATGATTCATAATGTCGTACACAAACCAAGGGATGAAAAACTACAAGATGTTAACAGGTTTTTTGGCATTGAACCAACAAACCTTGACTGGAAGTTGGTGAGGAAATATGATCCAGATTGTGTCATTGCTCCTTCACTGGAGTTTGTCTTATTTTTATTGGCTTCACTGCGAAGTGGATCCACAAGTGTGTTGTCTTGTCTCAGACATTATGAACAGTCATAAGAAGGAATAGTTAACTAAGACACGTCTACTCATATCAGGTGTGTTGGTAGAGTTGGTAGTGACCCATTACTGAGTCATTATTAATTAGTTAACTAACACTGATTATTCCTTTTTTTCAACTTTCTTTTTCAAAGCGTAAATAATATAGACTAAAGAATAAGTTATTTATCAATTGTTATTTCTTCTTCTAACACAAAGGTGAACAAATTCCAGTTAAATGAGGTTTTAAGTTGAATTAAAAACTTTGCAGATCTAATCTCTGTGCAGTCAGTGAAGGAAATGGTCCAGGACCTAGCTTTAGCTTAGCTTTGGTGGAGCTAGCTGGCAGTAGCTGCAGCTGTTAACTCAAACGTTGTTCTTTTTTTGTGTTTATTTAAAATGGATGGAAACAACAAACAAGACACTGTGATGGAACAATAAGTTGGTATTTCTTGACATTTCTCTCAATGTTTTGGTGACTAGCATGTGAGCGAACAAGTTGCGTTTTGGTGCAGTTTAGCGTCAGACTTGGTCCTAACCTGGGAGACAGACTGATGTCAGGACCCAGAATAAACACTGTGTCCTCTAACACGATCTACTGTGATTCAGACACACACACACACACACACACACACACACACACACACCATCCTGCTTCTCTATCAAACATACACTACACTCACTCACTGGCTGACAAACATTCAGTTCATACAGATTTCCCATGTCTCTCTCTCTCCCTCTCTCTCTCTCTCACACTCACACACACACACACACACACACACACACACACACACACACACACCTGGAACAGCATTTATCATTTGTGGTTACGCTGCAATTACAGGCCTGGGAGCAAACAGTACAGAACAGGGTCTCTAATGGGGTGTGTGGTTGCTCCAGTTACATCAAGCACTTTAAATTATACTGCACCCCACACCCACCCACACAAACACACACACACACACACACACACACACACACACACACACACACACGCACACATACGCACACAAAAATAGATCCAGTCAACTGACACTCACAATGTCATAATAGAGCTGCAAAAAGGGACTTTGCATTATGATGTTGGCAAAACAAGTCTCACTCTCCTGTTACACACACTGCAGGAATGGCAGTAATGGTATGTGCGTGTGTGTTTATTGTATGTCGCTGTGTGACGGGGGCGTCCAGTAAATACCTACACACTCTGCATTGTAACTTTTAAATGTAATTTTGTCGGTTGGCCTCTGCGCCGCTCGCCCTCGCCCTCGCCCCCAGAAATGCCTTGTTTTCCAGCGCCATGCCTCCCTCTGTTTGAGCCCCATGATCAACGTTAGCTTTGTAACAGTGAGTATAATGGGTGTCTTTCCTCTGGGGACCAGGCCATACAACAGGCATCTCTCTGGAGGTAATAGCGGTGTAAATTACAGCTTATTGTATTAAGCAGGCCGGGGGGAAGTTTGGCTTATAAACATGGCCTGTGTTATTCCCACAGTGGCCCGGCTGAAGCCGAGGGAAACACTTCCTGAGCCAGAAAGAAAGTCCATGGAGGGGAACAGCGCTCTTTTTCTTTCACTGCTCTCTACCTCGTGTTCCCTCTTGCCTCGTCCGCTGGGAGCCACCAGGAAACTGAAATACATGAAAAGTTGACAGGCACTTTTTTTGTCTTAATCGCATTAACAATGAAATGACCTGCCAAAGCGAAGGCGACCACCTCTCACAGATTCTTGCTGCTGCTCCACTTTGGGCTGTGGGAGCAGGTGGCTGGAGGGTCGTCGGTTCAAATGCCCGGCTCAGAAAATCAGGGCAGGCAAAGTGGACAGGACACAGCAGACACACCTGGATACCTTTTATTTTCATACTCTTTAGCCATTATTTCTATCAGTGATTACACTGCATAAGACCCGCAATCTGATAATAAGACAACACTTTTATTTTGAAGGTACAGGGCAAGTAAACAATTTTAGCCAACTTATCTATTTACCACTTTATTTGCACCACTCTGATTTTTAAAAACCCAAAGTGAGAGCACACTTCGTAAAGTACAGTTGGCAACATCTGAACCAGGAAGTCATTCTGTGATTGGATGTTTTCAAAAGACAACTGGGTAATGATCTTACTGCTCATCAGTTTTTATCAAGTTATATATTTAAAACCATCCAAGGTATGGTTATTACTGATAGAAGTGACAGACGAAGCAACAACAATGAGACCAAAGTCTGAACAGATAAATAAGTGAATGAAAGGAAGGGTGTCAGAGATTAAAAACAAAATTTTTGACTGTTATACCCCTTCACCATTTCTTTTCCTGTTCTCTTTTCCTTTCCAGGTCATCTGCTATCTTTCTTATGTTATTTGTCCCTTGAATTTCAGTGCTTCCTCTTGCTCAGTTCACTTTCTTTCCTCCGTCAAGTTACTTTCAGGCACCTGCCACATTCTCTCTTTTTTTTTCCAAGAGTCAATTATTATTTTCTAGTAAGTTATGGGTTTTTATTAAAAATTTGTTTAAAGAAAGACAGAGTCTCCTGATAAAATGGAGAGTTTTGTGGCGCAGGACAGCTGGTCTCCTCTTCAGACCTTCTAAAATCCTTCCGCTAAAACAATGAACCTCAGCCAACCACAAAAAAGCACTGAATGAGGGCCCGGGATGGAGGGAACGGATTGGAGCTGGGGGGGCGTTGGTGGTAGAAAAACACACAGCAACAGCTGCATGGGACGCTCAGTGAGTCGACAATGCCGTGCGAGGGAACGTGTCAACGGAGCCCACCGTTCACCATTAACGTGCCGTTCAGCTTGTAAGCCCTCTTGCCCCCCCCCCCCCACCGTTTCTACCCCTACCCTCCCTCCCTTTCCGTGCAGCTGTTGGTCCGTTTTTCCACGTCTCTCTCGCTGTTTTTTTCCCCCCAGCATGTCTTTTCACTCTTGTGTTTCAAAAACACGTGAGGTAATTCAGCCCCCCACCCCCCCACCCAACTCAGCACTGACCTGATGCACCGGTGCAGCCTCACTTTACTGCACTTTACTCTGCAGCTGCAGCCGCTGCCACCGCAGCTGAGTGGATGGACAAAACCTCACATGAAAAAGGGAGGGAAAGTGACTGCAGTGAGTCATAGTCTGAGATGCAGCCACGCAGCCTAGTCATACTGAGTTAATTAAGATGAATGCCAAAATGCTATATTTCACCCTGATGACTCTGCAAAACAACATAATGCAACTAATGGACCTACAACAAGCCAAATGTTCATCTGAACTGCAGGTGCACTGGCACTAAAATCTACAAAATTATTTCATGTGCCAGATGAAAAACATTCTCCCGTAACACCGACAAGGGGATTTTTGTGTTGAGGCATAAAACTGTGCTAAATTTGGCTGAAAAGAGAATTGTTTTTCTTTTTGATAACTTGTTTAGATGGTTTCAAAACCTGCTACAAGGAAGAATGGCCCCTGACCAAAAACCTTAAATTATAAGCTTCAGACCGTGGTTATTTATGTCAGAGGTACAATTCAGAATGATCAAAGCCAGTGTTCAATGATGCATATGATGATATAAAAAGCCCAAAACCTTTCAGAAGAAGGAAGAGAAATGGGGGGGTCTAAGGATAGTCCATCTTTTTACTTAGTGTTTGATGTTCATACCTTGTTATATTATTTCATTAGCTGTACCACTTATCCTTTTAGGGTTGTGGGAGAGGAGGCTTACCCTAGTGGGCTACATCTTGAATAGGTCACAACCGCAGAGCTGACATTCTCATCTACGGGCAATTTAGAGTCGACAATTAGACTAACATGCATGTCTTTGGCTTGTGGAAGGAAGCCGAAAACCCACAAGCCACAAAACATGCAAACTCCATACACAAAGGCCTGGGCCGGCCAGCAGGTTTGAACCCAGGACCTTCAGTTTCACTCCAAGACAAATACCTGCATAATTATTAGAATTAAGGTGCATTAGTATGCACTTAAAATGTTCTATGATAATAGAAATCTTAGATAGATACACAGCAGCCATGTATTCTCTCAAACTGTCCTTTAACCAAGATAAAAAAGTGAATACTAGCAGCCTCTAGTCACTGTCCCACATTAATTCAAATCATCCCGTGGTTTCAGTCCCCATAAGACTCAAGAAGCAGTAGTGACAGGTCATGTGTGAGACGTGGAAAGCTGCCAACAAGTGATCAGTGTTGGAGTCCACTGTTGGTTTGTGCATTGATAGGCAAAATAGACTGTTTGCTCAGATGGCAGACTGGAACGTGGGCTTTTTGTCGAAGAAAAGCAAATTGTGCAAACAGAAAGGTCCCGGTGCTTCATCACAGTTTCACACAACTTGCCCCTCGCAGACGCACCTGCAGATGACTTTATGTTGTGTCTCCAGCAGTGTGCTTTCACTCCTCACGTACCAACATCCTGCCACATTCACATGAACAATGACAGAGGGGAACTGCTCCGGCCCCTGCAGCCTCAGAGTCTCTGTTTGCATCCAACTGCTGGTATTTTACATGTAAATTAACCTCCTTCCAGTCTTTCAAAGGTGTGCACTGAGGACAGGATAAAGGGAACTGATTTACCTGTATGTGCCGTCCGTCAGCGGTGCCCAGGTATGCCACTGCTCGTCCATGGACAAGTACCACGGTGATAGAAGTAACCAAGGTGTGCGTCAGCTCCTTGTGCCAGTACTCCAACCTCTGGACGAACTGGGTCACCTGCAGGCGGTACTTGCCCTCTTTCCCTTCATGGATTCCCTCATGAGGGTCGCAGTCGTCGGATGAGCTCTGCAAAGAAACCGTAGACATCAGGGAGAGTGCCGTTCATTGTGGTACGACAGTAATATGACATTAGGATCAGCCAAGAAATGTCACCAACATCAGTCTGGTCACGTTCAACATCTGTAAAAACATCCTTCAGGACCTCAAATTAAATAAAAATCTGGAGCAAACAGGAAAGACCAGGTAACATACTGTACTTTCTGGGACTCCTTCACAAGATTGGACCATTTTGTCAAAACAGATTGCTCCCCTAAAAAGCACTTGTTATATAATATCATGTTGAACTATCTTCTTTCATATCAGGCCCGATGGGGGAGGGTTAAGAGCCAAACCTCCTAAGCCCCCCTTAGCTCCTCTTTCATCAGGCCGCGCTCGTAATGGAGGTCTCGGCGTGATAGTACCTCTAGGGCAAGTACACGCTTTGTTGAGTAGAAGTTAGTGGATGGCAGGATTTCATGGGAAACAGCGAAGAGACTTTCATGCTGTTTTTCATTCCATGAACTCATTTTTCTCTCTCCAACTGGGCAACCCCACTTTCTTTTGGCTCCTTTTATTCAACCTAGTCTTTCCCTACTTCCCTCTCCTCTCTTGAGTTTAGAAAAAACCAAAGTCTGTTGCTCTGAGCTCGGCTCTTGGGTTTTTCAAACGTCGCTGGGTTGTGCAGACTGTTGTGTCTGGAGCCTTTGGAGCATACAGTGAAAGCACGGACTGTAGCCAGAGCTGGATTCGGCGCCTTTTCTCTATCAATAACACCCTCTCCTTTTCTCCCCTTACTGCCCAGCCCTGCCCTCTCACCACTCTTACTCTTTTTTGAGTTTAGTCATGGCCTCCTGTCCCAGCCTCAGGTTTCATTAATTATTAATGACCCAGAGGGTGGCGGGCCTCTTGTGGCTCTTAAGGTCCTTGACCTGGTCGCTTGACCGGACCTGAGCTTTTTGTTGTTTTCTCAGCTTTGGTGGATGATGACCTCCTGAGTGGAGTCACAAGGAGTGGAGCAAATTGCAGGTAGAACAGTTATGAAGACTGGTGGACGCCTTCATTTAAAGTGCTTTGCTGTGTATACAGTTTTAGCAGGAAACTCCCAACTCTGCAGGTTTCCTCACAGAGATGTTCGTGACACTAGTTATAGCTTTTTATTGTGACTTGGAGGGTAAAAAGTGATCTGACAGCATCAAACAAAGTTGGGTTTAATCACTTACAGACTCATGATCTCTCTGTGCCTCTACCTAGAGAACACCCTGGGTCATGAGGCTATTATTTGTGGTTTGCATGAAACATGCTGCATCATTTGTTTAGTGCAGATCTCAAAGGCGGGCTTTGAAGATGAAGAGAACAATAGAGGAGTCATAAATCGGAAAGTTTCTTTCTCTGTGACGTCACAAAGCCAAGACCAACAAGGGTCCGCACGAAGAGGAAAGCCGGGGACGGCAGACAAAACCTGGCTGGCTGACAAGCATGAAGCAACAAACTGCAACAAAATGTCCTCAAGGCCAGTGGCTGCACTGAGAGAGAGACAATGGTTAAGTCAAAGGCAGGGAAATGTGTAGGAAATTGAAAGCTGGCAGAAAGGTTTAATGTTTTAATGCCAAACACATTATTAAGATAGTGCAGCCAGCTGATCTGCACTGAATTACTCAGTGCTAAAGAGAGGAGGGATGCTTCAAACCGGATAAGGAATGATAGCTTAGGACTGAAACCGATTTGGAAATTGGATAAAGATAAGGACACAGAAGAAATGCGGGTTTACCTCTGAGAGCTAAGGCAGAAGAAACATCTCTTCTTCAAACATGATGGACAGGCTGTCTCTGATGTGTGAATCTGTGTATGTAAATATAGCTTTACCAACCATTTGGGTTTAAAATATGACCCATGCTAACTCCGGACGATGCTCTCAGAAACAGGATAGCTAGTACATGTAAAACATGGGAATCAGCCAAAACCTCTCCTCCACTTTTGAAAATTGGAGCAGATAGAGGTATCATCACTGCAGAGATTACACCACGCGGCTAAAAAAAAAAAAAAAAAAAACAGTCCTCGGGCTGATTATTTTTAGAGCAAACAAACAGGACTTTGGGGTGTTTGTTGAAGTGGAGCAGGACGATGGGAGGGAGAACTGAAAAGGTCTTGGGGGCAATTCCTCCGCCTCTCCGCTGAGGTATTCACGAGGATCAAGGCAGTGAAATTGGACGATGGAAAAGCTGTTTTGATGAGCTTCGTTTGAAGCTCTGCTGCTGTTATCTTTGGCTGGTATGAGACAGAGTTTGATTGGACGTCACACTGACCCTCAAGAAAGTAAAGTCTGAGACAAACTTCAATAAAGCTCTTAAATATATATTTGTCATTACACCACCCTCTATCGACAACCACAGAACTGACCCAATGAGTTATTTTTGGCCAATGGGAGACAGAAATTCATGGTTTTCACAAAAAGCTCAAAAGGGTTGAAATCCATAAGAAGATACATTTGTGGTTTAAGAACCAAAAACATCTTAATATAGTTTATATCTTATATATCTTCTCTCTCAGGAGCAAACTCATTTGTTACATAATAACCAATAAACTAATAGTTAAAATTAGGAACACACAAAAAAACTCAAATTATATTTTTTTGCATTTGAGTTTCACTGAAAAATAAATAATACAAATTAAAATAACATGATTTCTGTCAGATCTTGTACATCTGGAGAATGTGATGTGCGGGCTGGGACGCTTCATTTATGTTTTGTTATTACACATTTTACCTTTATCAGAAAAATTACCATAATAGTTCTACAACAACTCTAGCTATTATTCATGTCAATGAAAAGCAGTCCAGCTCTAATAAATGTCACATCACAATACCAAAATAAAAGCATACCACATGTACACAGCTGTTGGTACTTGTGCTTTTGATGCTGTAAGTGTTTTTGCAATTTAAAAAAAAGCATTATTGACAAAGAAATATCTTTAAATACTGATTCCGTTTGAAGTTTACACTCAATTTCTCTCATTACTCGCGCGTTTATCTTTTAGAAGATTTATGGTGTTGGCAAGTGCTCCTGATGTTCTACACATTTCAAGCCATTTTGTGAACATGTCTCTCAGCATTAGAACAAGCACCGTGGGGCAGAGATGCTGAGATACTGTACACCTTTTGCCCCATACTTAACCAGCAGCCATTGTCCCCAAAACAACGGCGTGGCGATAGGGTTTCAGTGTCGTGGAGCTCCCAAACCCCGCAGCACTGCTCAGGAGGTTCGAGGGGGCAGGGTGAAAGGCGATCTGCGTGGCTTAATGTCGTTTTCATACTCTCACTGTGGCCCCTGGGTCTTGTGTGAATAGACACACTAATGCCTGAATTATAAACCATGGACTTGGTTACTGGCAGAGGAGGATTTGGACACAAACACTGTCAGAGCTATGCAAAAAATAGAGCAAAGGCGCTCTCGCTAATGTACAAAAATACACATCATGTTGCAGAGGCTTAGAGTTAGCAGACCTACGCACATGCACAAACCCTATGGAGTCCGTCTTGTTGCTGGCTGCTCAGCTGGCTCTCTCACTGGAATAACAGACCTTTGACCTGCGGATCACTTGTGCAATTGTGAGCTCCAGACAGCGGAGCGGCTCGGTTGTCGTCGGGGTGTGTGGAAATGCGTCTTTTGGAGAAAGTGAAATGCACAGGAATGTGGAGCGTGCATATGGGCTCCTGCTTGAGTGTTGTTCATTTGCTGGGCAGGGGGGGGGTGTGTGTATTGTTGCTGTAATGTTACAACACACATTACAGTACTCCACCTGGGCTCAGGGTGCACGACACTCTGCAACATGACTCTCAGTGGCTGTAATAACCATGGTGTGCGTGTGTGTGTGTCTAAGTACACAGGTGGCTGGTTGCACCAAGCACATGCAGTCATGTGTTAATGTGCATACGTGTGTGTTGCTGTAGGAGGCTGTCAGGGTGTTAGGGACAGTTAATGGAGTCAGAGAAGCTGACAATAAGGCGACAGAGGGCCGACCCCAGTGCTTGCAGTGCAGCTGGCCTGGCCCTGGTGTGGCCTGACGCCAGACGCCATTCAGGACTACAGCATGAAATGTAAAAAATGTAAATAAAAAGAAAACAGGGGGGGACAATTTTTCATTGTTATGAATGTGGTGCAGAGGTTAGCACTGTTGCCTCACAGCAACAAGGTTATGGGTTTGAACCCCAGGCCTGGGGCCTTTCTGTGTGGAGTTTGCATGTTTTCCTTGGGCCTGTGTGGGTTTCCCTCCTGCTTCACCCACCGGCCACAGAGATGTGCATTAAATTAATTGTGGAGTCTAAATTGAGCGTCATTTGTTGTTTGTCTATATATGGACTGTTGACCTGTTTGAGTGATTGGCTGCATGGGTGACTCTGGGCCCCTGTGGTGCTACAGTGGAGATGATACATTTCATTCCAAATTTGGTTAAACTAAAACTAAACAAACAACAGCACTGAAGAGCAAAAACCCTGTGATGTTTGTCTAGATTCAAAACTTAAAGGAAATGCTTCACAATTTACATATTGTGTCCACAAATAAAGTACACTTTGTGTGTGGCGTTGGATTCATTCACCATATACGAATGTCTTCCAAAAATAGACACCGTTCTGGAAATGACAGTCATCATGGTGTCACTTTCTGTGGCCGTGTCTCGAGGTTTTAGGAAAATCACTGGTTTCCAAAAGACGCCCTTCATGCGTCCATCATCAAATTCCACCACTGTCATCTGCCGGCGTTTGAGGTGACTGCTGAAAGGTCTGTGCTCTGCTGCACGAACGCTGAGGTAAACACATGCACAGCTGCACAATGAATTTAGAAAGTTGCCTGAAACTTAATGTATTTCTGCAACGTTTCAATCTATGAGGTCAATATCGGGCAAACACCCACGTTTCTTCAAATACTTTGAAGTGATCCTGCACATCCTCTGAGAAGAGGAAGGACACAGTGTTTTCTATTAGCCACACCAGAGAATATAAATATGGAAGATGTGCTGATCTTCATGGACTCTTTGCCCAATCTTAACCATCAGTCAACCCTCCTCTCCACACAGGGGAAAACAATGGTGTCTTCACTGTATTTGTATTTGCAACATGTAATTTTCATTTCAGAATTCATGTTTCTTGAAAGGTTTTGGAGCCTCTCTTGGGAAAGAAGCGGGAAAGAACAACAATTTTAAATCTCCCTTGCGATATGTCTTTCTTCTGCTCATGCAGAACTGAACAGGAGGATATTCCCTTATTGAGCCCAGGCCCTGAAAAAAGGAGCTTATTGTTTCATGATTCTTAAAGTCTTTCCTCCAACCAGTCCTCAGTTAAATTTTGCCCTTTCCCCCACCTCATCCTTTTCAATTCTTCTGTTGACAAAACACCTTCCTCTCTTTTTTTCCTGATTTCCTTGCAAACACAAACACAAACACACACATCCACGGCCCATTCTAACTGCTACGTAACCAGTGTGTGTCTGTGTGCGCGTTCGCCTCGGCTTCTCCCACAAAGGAACAATGCAGCTTCCAGCCTCTATATCACCTCGACTGTATGAAACCCAGCTGGATGAATGATGATCCTCCGTCACCTCCACCGCCAAGGAGAAACTAAAATATCATCTCGGAGAAACACAGTGAGGCCTGTGGGTCTTTCATCACTGCTTGACACAGGAACTTTCTGTTTCTGCACATATCAACATATTTTTCTCTTCTTCTTCTACAAGTTTGGGAGGGAGGGATTTATGTGATTGGAAAAACAAAGGGGGAGAATAATGGACTGCTGAGCTCGGCAATCGGGCGCCAAAAGACACCCTTTCTGTTGTCTGAGACCCTCTTTGATTCTGCTTCTCCTCGACAGCAACCTCACATTTTTCAGATGAGCTTTCCAGAGTCGCCCTACAAAATCCACATCTCGGTCAGACCGACACAGTAGCTGGAGTCACAGTCTGCAGATCAAAGGGAATTAAGAAGGTCGACTCCCTTGTGCATTCTCATTTTTGCAGATAACGGCGAAAGATTGAGAGAAAGGTTCATAAAATGATTCACGAGGCCAGTTTCTGTGGTATTTATGCAACAGACGGATCATTTTGCCTTTGATGGCCGACACTGGGTTACATCCGTGCAACTCTTACCCTAGGTGTTTCATAAAAGCTCCAGACATATAAGATACGTGACACCATATAAACGAAGCTTTGTCATGCTTGGCTTGCACTTTCAGTATGAAGCGTACAGTAAAACCCTCCGACTGGACTCCCAGTCTTTTTTATTTGCTTGAACGCTGAGGTCATGGATGATATTTGTGACATCAGCTGTGAGGATGCTGCAGCAGGGACCCTCACTGTAGGTGTTGGTGGCTGCAGGATGTGAGTTGACCCCTCCTGAGAGGTGAGGGGTGCTATTACTGGGACACAAATATGGTTACAGTTGTGTAAGGCAAAATATTGGATGTTATAACACACGCATGTAAACACATGTGACTATGACAGAGAGATAAAAAAAATATACAGCACAAGGATTTCTCCCAGTTCAAGATAATTGCTGCATAAATAAAACTAAAGATCTGTTATTCACCATTCAAACCTAAACAACGACTTGGTTCAAGTATTAGGTTTCAGCTTTGGGGGATCAGTACTTTCTTGCAGTATAGAGTCAGTTCTGGGTCTGTACCTTCTTGGTTCCTCCAAGGAATGTCGTCTGGCATTTCAATCCCTGCACAAGTCAGTCTCAGTTCAGACTGTCATCTGTCCTGAGAGGACCTCCTCTGCTCAGACCTTTAACACCCTAACATGTCTATCTAGCAATGACAAACTGAGGGCACTTTCAGTTCATTCTTCACCTGATCTCCTTGTACTGATGTCTCTTTGGATAAAAGTGCCTGACAGATGGATACATGTGATAAAATGTAAATGTAACCATGCAGACAGTTATGGTTTAATCTGTCCAGGTTTTGAGACCTGTGTCTTTTTGCCTTCATGTTAATTCCCTGCAGATGAGGCCAATTTAGCCCCTCGGTCTTTGAAAGCAGAAACGTTCTTAACCTTCTTAAGTCTGATTAACATCTGTCCTCACTGTGAGTTCATTCTGAAAGAAAAAAAAAAAATTCCTGGAAGAAAGTCGTTTTGGACCCTTCAGCACGGTGACAACCACAGGCACAATTCTCAGAAGCAAGACCAAAACTACCTGCAAGGCTGAAGTGTCACCCCACCACGACGTCAGCCCATTGGTTTCTGAGCTGCTGTTGTGAAACCTCAAGTTTGTAAATTGCCCGTCACAGACTTTTTTTTAAAACCAGAAGAAACCATAATTGGATCGAGGGGCGGATCTGACCTGCTCTGTACTCTGTCCTGATCGTCAGGCAGATGGTCATGTCAATCACACAGTAGCCACGCCCTAATGCATACACATCTTTATTGACTATTTTCCTCTAAATCATTTCAAATGACCCATCACTTAAAAAAATAATATCATGTTGTATTGAAGACTTGAAACTAGAGACTGAGACCATAAACTCATTAGGAAAACGTGACTGAATTGAAATAATGAATCAAGTGACAAGTGGGGACATTTTCCCATAGACTTCAATACAACCTGACTTCTTCCAACTAGTGGAGACGCCCGCTGATTGTCATTAGATGGATGGAGGTCTGGCTTCACCTTTCAAACCCAGAATCTACATCCATTTTTATAAACAGTCTTCGAAAAGGCTAGAAACCACTGTAGGTACATGAGAAAGCATGCGTTTGCTTATTTGACTCCTTCCATTTATATCAGTTGAATAGTGCAGGCAGTGTCTTTTCTATATTATACACACACACACACACACACATCTATATATATATATATATATAGCCCCTGGGGGCAAAAAGTGGCTACATATTTAATGTGGATGAATATGGATGTGACCAACCCCAAACACACTGTCCTACTTTCTGACTGTAGTGCAACTAAATGAGTAATGACACTGGGTAATTGTCAGGGTGCAAATGAGCAGCTCATCATGCTTTGCTTTTTCAGCCTGGATATTATTCATTCAGGGCAATATTTCAGAGCACTAATGTCTTTCTGAGGCCTGATCAATCACCAGAAACTGACAGCCGAGCCGAGCGATCTGTTGTACTCACTGAAGCAGCTGCCGATCCTGCATGTGCTCTTAATTACAGAAACACATGAATGTAAAGGATGGAGGGGGGGTTGATTTAGTGCTGAGGCTGCCTTGGTGCGTTAGCCCCAATCATATACTGGGATGATTTTATTAGCCTTAGCGTCTCTCCCATTGATTACTGCAGCCACGGGAGGGTGGGGGGTTAAAAGTGTATCACGGCTTCACTGAATATGTCAAAATAACCGGACCTGCAGAGAAAGAGGAGCAGGGATACGAACACAACTTCTACAAAGATATAACCTGACATTTTATTCAGTTATTCAGCCAATTCTTTTCTTCCTGCAGAATTCCTGCTTCCTAGCAGTCTGGAATAATCAAATCCATCCACCGGTGCAGACACTTGGCAGAATCTCCACAGTGCAGATTTCACTGTGAGCCAAAAACCTTCTCGCTACCATTTAAAGCACAGAACCTTTATGACTGTAAGTGGCTTTTTCTGCTTCTCTATTTTGTTTCCAGACCTGAGAGGCAATTTTCTATCTTGGAGACAGACTGAGCCGAGGGGGCCTCGCTGCTCGTATGAGGTAAGACAGCGGGACACAGCAGCAGCTGGAGGGCTGCAGCCCAACAGCAGCAGCCATCGATGTGCAGCGAGATAACCTCATGTTGTAAACAGAAATGGCCTGCGCTTCGGTGGCAACTCAACCGAGGTCAACGTGAGGTCTGCTCCTCATCTGAGCTCCGTCCTGGAAGAGATGAGTTCGTTGGCAGGCATCAACTCTGGCTGAGACGCTGCTGCGCTCATGCTCACCAGGAGAGCTCAGATCAGAGCCAGATGAAGAAAACCAAACAAAAATACGAGCACAGAGCACCGGCGACAGCACGAGAGGAATCTGAAATGTGGCGGCCTGGAAGGAAATGTTCTTCACAGGGCATGTCCTTCTGAATCGCTCAACTACATGTCCTTTCATACGTGTCTCCTTTTCACCAGTTCCACAAGGTAGCAAATGTTATATTCCAGCACCTTTCCTCAAAAATAGCCCAAAACAGCCAAAACATCAACAAAAAAATGGTAAAGAGGTGTCATTTTTATAAAAATATGTGACTGCATGTCGTGACAGTACGCAGGTGGCAGCCATTTGTGTTCTTCAGTCTCTGGACTGCACAAGGACAGAAAATTAACTGAAGCTCAAGTAAATCAGCAACGCCTGAGTCCTCAGAAAGGAGACTAGTGAGTGCAACCAATGCATCACTAGACTATTTTTTCACATATGTCAAACCCCTGGAAGTTGGCATCCGGTTGCTCAACCTCCCTCTCATACACACATAGTGTACATCAAAGACGCTCAGAGATCAGGTCCTGAATAATTTTGCCGCATCTGCTTGTGCTTACATTTCTGAGCCACCAGGCCCCAAGCCAGAATTATTAATGCTCAGGACTGGATGAGCCGAGTATACTGACGTAGTGTTGAGGGCCGAGTTCCATGTTTTAGGGCTTCATTTAAAAAAAAAAAAAAAAAAAAAAAAGTACAGACTTGAATAACTGTTCAGTGTTGAAAGCAAACTGTAATCAGATTTTCCCCTCAAAAAGATACAAAAACAGCAAATTAGTCACATTTGCAAACCTGACAAAAACAAGCTTTCCCATAAAACTAGGAGAACCTAATAGCTGTTTGGGGAAATTGCCTTTGTCGATGTTTATAAGACCCTATTCTCACCTCTAAAACGAAAACAGCCAACTGCTGACAAAAATTAGGCCTATAACCGTAAAACACACTGCTCGCTTCCAAGAAAAGGGTCCTCGGCGCTCTCAGGTGTGAGCTGGGCCTTCCTCCTGCAGGATGAGTCAAGCATGGATCACGGCGGAGGAGGATCAGAACAAAGCCAGCAGACAATATTTGCGGTGTCTCAGAGATTGTGACTCGATGCCTTCTCTGTTTGCGGTGCATTGTTTGGGAGTGAGGCCGGGGGGGGTGATAAAAGCCAAACAAGTGTGCGGACAGAGGGATGAGGAGGACGGCTTCTTCTACATTCCCCTCAATTACCTGAGCACACAGTCAGGCACAATCCTTTGCTTGCATTGTGTGTGGATTACTGTTTGAATGGAATTGGGGGGATTAGTCCTCATCTGAGATGAGACCCCTCCACTGGAATGACACGGTGTCCACATCCATTAGCTTAGAAACTAAGTATACGTCACTGCTTATCTGTGTCATCAGGAAGTCTGCTGAAATAGTTGATAAATAGCAATGACACAGGAAATTGAGCAGATTGTCCGGATCAAAAGAGTCTTAAAAGGTCAATTTGTTCAAATAACAAAAAAGTCTCTCACCTCATTGTCTGCTAATGGTTTTAGTTTTATTTGTCCAGGTTGTGAGATTACTGCCTCCAAACCAAGACAATGTAGACAAATATCTTTTTGCTTGTAGAAATGTCTATGAAATCTTGAGTGATGTCGAGCGGATCATCCACTAATCAGAGCGTGGATCGATGCCTGGATCCTCCAGTTTAGTGCTGAAGTTTGCTTGGGAAAGAGGCTGAGCCCCAAACTGGCTCTGATAGCTGCTACATCAGTGTATGAGTGTGTGATAAAGGATGAATCTGTGGCTTGAAAGCTGAAGCTCAGAAAAACTGACAAGACTAGAAAAGTGCTGGACTAGAAAAGTGCATGAAGAATAACAAAGGCACTGCCTCTTGACTGATGTGCTTCTTATTTTTTTTAAATGAATTCTTCTGGTGTGGAGGCAGAAAAACAAATAAAACCAAAACCACTTGCTGCAGCTGGATACAGCTCAAGGTAAACAACAACTGAAACTCCAAGGATGCAAAGTGGGTTCTGTTGATGGAGATGATGTTTTCTATAGATAAAGTGCAGAGCTGGTGGTTAGATGCCCTCCTTGTCCTGTCCACATGTTAAAGTGCCGTTGAGAAATAAATGGCTCCTAATGGTAAAGTCAGATCTTTGTTTCTCCGCTTCCAATTTTCCTGGTGAAATATTTCACTAAAAAACAAACAAACAAAAAAAAAACAACATTAATTACTGCTGATGCATCTGGACGCACTGGCCAAATATTTCAGCCCATGTCTTCTTATCACATCGACCTGGTCATCAACCAGATTGTGTAAATAAACAATCCACATATTTAAAAAAAAAAAAAACGTAGTTACAGCTATAATCACTAAAGCTTGAGCAACATGAAGCTGAGGTAAGCTTTCATTTGTCTTCCACAAGCCTGTGGCTACAGGCCTGCTGGGATCATTTGCTGCTCTAGTGAACTTTGTGATTATGAGCGTTTCAAAGGGCCAGACTCAGAGAACTATGACGGAGCTTGAAGGATCCAGAGCCAAGGAAATGAGAGCGATCTGGGGTCGAGGTGAGGCCGCTCCTCAGGACAGCAGCAGGAGAAAGAAAGGAGATTGCTTTTGGTCCTTCATTTAGAGAGCAGGGGGCTGACAGATAAGCATCCACACGCCTCATTTCAGGGGAAAGCAGGATATCACCATGTGGTGAAATAGAAGAGTAGCAGGCACACCACTGATTAGGAAATAGCTTGGGGGTCTTGACTCATAAGCTCGGCGGAGCAAAGCTCCTCCATATTTGACACTAAACAAGTCTATCATGAATGGCTTCTGGCGCTGCTGGCATGTGTCTCTGTGCTGGTGAGGAAAACATTTAAGAAATCCAATCAGAGATGAGTCTGTCAGCAGGGTGGTATTTAAGAAAAGTACCTCATTTAAAAGACAGTGTCAAAACACAACCATGACATGACTTGGCCGCAATGATCACAAAGACTATCCATCAGTCAAAAGCAGCAGAGGATGAGTTTCAGGATTTACCAGATGTGTTTTAAAGTTTTCAGCAGAAGTGCAACTGATGATTTGTTTTGATGTATGAATAATCATTTATAAATTGTCAAAAACAGTGAAAAAAAGGGGGAAAATTACTCCTTCGGGGCCTATTTGACTTTCTTAAATTGCTTGTTTTGACTCACAAGTGGCACAACCCTAAAGATATTCAATTCCCAATGATAACAGCAGCAAAATCTCACATCTAAGAAGTCGAAGAAGTCAAAAAGGAGAAAGGAAGAGAAGAACAAGAACACCAAATGATGGCTGTTTGACAAAGTGGTGGTTAGCACTAAAACCTTATCAGTCGTGGTCTAAATTTAACAGTATTTGGCTGATGGTAATTTCCCAGCCTGCTCAGGGAAAGGCAGCTTGCAGGCACGGATGGTTTGCGTATTTACTACTCTGCTCTTTATCGAGGGAACAAAGATAAGATGTGCATACAGAAGCCTGCATGCAAAAGGATTTGCACACACTTCCATCTTTCCAGCAAAAACAAGAAAGCAGACCCCTGGGTTAATGATCAGCTCTGCAGATTCAAAGCTAAACACCGACAGTGAGTGAACGTAAAATCATTTCGAAATACCTGCAGACATGAACACGATCGACCTGATACTACTGAGGTAGACTGATGTTGAAATAATGTTGCTGCAATCTTTGACAGATTTATCTTGTACCATGAGAGAATTAGTTCTGCAAGGGGACCCTAACAGCCCACGACCTGTGGTTACATGTTTGACATCACCATGAGGTTGTTAAAAGTGTGAGATACAGTCTGTGTGTCAATACTGTGTGCTTTGTTTTATTTTTCCCTTAATGCGCCACGTAGCTGGATGTGGGTGCTGACCAACCCTCTCCTCACGCAGTGGGAACCTGCCTGGACACGGCTGCCAGGTGACGCAACGGCCCACCAGAGGGTGGAGGGGTTAAGGGCGCACAGCTGCCAGCTCTCAATGAAAACACATTCCCCTGTGGGCATACAGACTGAGCTGGGCCAGTGCATCGTTTTCCATGAGGTTAGAATACGTGAACAGTAGCTTGGATCAGCCTGAGCGTTTTTTGGATGATGAGGCAATAAAGGGATCAGTGTGTTGAATCTCTCCAGGACAATTTTGAACATTTTAGTGCTGCAACCAACTGGTCCATAAACTGTCAGAGCACAATTTCTCAAGCCCAAATTGACACAATACACATTTAACATTTAGTTTAAAAAGGTCCATATTTTACACTTTCACATCATGTTTTATTTTGAATTGTTGATATATGAAGATAAATTTGTGATTTTAAGAACCAAAAAAAAAAACCATCTCAGTGTAGTTTTATATCTCCTCTCTCCTGTTTCTCTCTGTAGCGCTAGTAACAACAGGTCAGCCTGAAAGCAGTGGGCCAAGCAGAAGAGAGGCTCAGATCCTCTCTTCTGCTTGGCCCACTGCTTTCTGAGTGATCAATAAATAAATATGACAGATTTCAGGTAAAGAAATGGGTAAAACACTCAGAGAAACCAAATCCTTCAAGATAGGATGGTGGGTCCAGGTGGGCTGGGTTTGGGGCCGTGGCTGAGAGCGGTGACTGCTTTGTTGTGACATCACAAAGGTCCAGAAGTCCTGATGGCTGGCTTTCTGAATAAAGGCTGTGAGCGTTTCTATGTGGACTGAGACCTTTGATACTTTCACTGTATAAATATAGAACCTAGACCTGATTTATAACCAAAGACCACATGGAGGTCGACCTTAAGACTGTATGGACCTTTAACATCTACCTTTAGACTGTATGGACCTTTAACATCTACCTTTAGACTGTATGGACCTTTAACATCTACCTTAAGACCGTATGGACCTTTAACATCTACCTTTAGACCGTTTGGACCTTTAACATCTACCTTTAGACCGTATGGACCTTTAACATCTACCTTTAGACCGTATGGACCTTTAACATCTACCTTAAGACCGTATGGACCTTTAACATCTACCTTTAGACTGTATGGACCTTTAACATCTACCTTTAGACTGTATGTCACCATAGACCTTATGGATAAGATCCTGGGATCGATGACGGATAACAAACCATAACAAGCTACAGACACTATTTTAAGATCAGCTGTGATACTGCACACATTATACACATGCATTGATGTGGAACCCGTACAAATGTGTTAGAAAGTGACTTCGACTGTCTTTTCTTCCTTAGCTTTGAGGGGCAGCCGGAGTAAGTAAACAAACAAATTACACTGTGTTGTATCATCTCAAATCTGTACAAACTGTCTTACAAAGCCCTTAAGTCAACATGTGTAACAATGAGGAGTTGTTCAAGCTTTTGCAAAGAAAGCTTTCACAGTTTGCATTCAACCATAAAACTGCTTTTTGGTTTTCTTTTCCTCACTGTTAATCAAAGTGCCATGTTCTGTCTGAGTGTTTAAGAGTCTGCACTGTCGATTAAGCGTCAGGTCACAGAGTTTTGGGGGCAGCAAAGCCAACTACTGCCGTTTCAATAAAGCATTTAGTCAATAATTGTTTTTTTTTTTTTTTTTCCATAATTCTGGGAGTGATCTGATTTTATGCTGTGCACAGCGTGAGTCTGCGAGCAGCAGTGGAAGCAGTTTGCTCGCTGAGAAGCTGGAGGTGAGGAGTCTGTCGCCTGCAGCTTCTTTTAACAGCCCACTGTGGCTTCTCGTTATCCTTCCATTGCTCCCTGCAAAGTTTCAGGCTGATCCACCGTCAGAAAATGCTGAAAATAGTAGTTGGATCATCAGCTCTGCTCGAGTCTCTGTAAAAGCCACTGGTGCTTACCCGCATGTGTGCGAGTGTGCATGTGGACGTGTGAAGATCTCTGTTAACGTGTGTGCTGGTGTGTGAGAGAGATGCAGGTTACCAAAATGGCAGCAGATCTAATCTATTTTTTTTTTTTTTTGCAAACACACAGACGTAGGCTTCGTTATCAAAACGGAGGCTTATGCAGGGTGAAACGACGGGGACAGGACGGGACAAGAACGTAGTATTTTCATTCTTTTGTTCGTTCCTGTGACTGCTGAGGACCCGCCTGCCTGTCGAGAGCACCGCTGGGCTCTGCACCCCGGCTTAGCAATGGCATGGACAGGCTCGGGCATGTGTTACACAATCTGTGACATAAAAGGAAAAAAAAAAAAAAAACAGGGCAGTGGTGCCATTGTGTTTTTATGTTTATATTCATAAACCTTAGAGGAGATTAGCTTCTCCTTGTGTGCCGTGGACATAAAATCTGATTATTTCAAATGTGATCAAATGTAAAGATGCATTCATCAACAACTGTGTCTGACAGATACCAAATCAGGAAATCTAACTACACCACACTAAATATCAAGTCTGACAAATTTTTGTAGAACTTTTTTGAACTTGTCTTTACTCCAAAAACTTTTGCTGCTTCTCTCTGCTCAGTAAATGTGGCAGCTTTTGCTTTTGTCTATCTATCCATCCAGGGAGTGAAGTGGAAAATAGTTTTAGAGCTAAATTCTCCACTGAATGGTTAATGCATTTCCTGGCTGCCAATAGCGACAAATGTTTATATACTGCGTTTCATCATGCAGCTACCAAAGATCGCAACTGGTTGGGATTTCCAGAACGAGAGAAAAAGTGTCACAGGACCAAAACATAATGCAAAAAGCTGTAGGAAATCACTTCTAGCTGGTGGTAATGTTACATACACCAACCCCAGTAAAACCAATTGCTCAGTGAATGTGGTTCGTGCAGAGGGAGAGTTCAGGAGAACAAATACCAGCTAAGTGATGGCATGAGCAGGCTCGGGCATGTGGGGGCTCAAAAACAGTGGCATCCACAGCAGAACCCACTGAATCAGCAGCACTACTAAGAGACTGAGAGCATTAAGTCCATCCATTGTCAGACTGCTGCAGGTCCAATGACTCTGAAACTCACACTGGGTGGAAAACTACAGCAAATGCACAAAATGTATCAGGGGCAGTTGATCTGATGATGAGTAATTGCTGTTATTACAGAACGCCTGTTTTCACAGGAGGAGATGCAGGTTTTAAAGAACTGACATTAACAGTAAACACACTCGCACACTCATACAGTTTTGAGAAGGTCGACTGTACATTGTAAATTGTGTGGATGTTGACGCTGGAGCTGTAAAGTGAAGCCAAAGCTGATGTGCCTTAAACCTGCATTCTATCTAATGACCATCAGGGGGCGACTCCATCGTTCTCCCTTCATTTATTAGCTCGCAAAACGTTTTCCTAATGAGTTTATGGTCTCAGTCTCTAGTTTCAAGTCTTCAATACAACATGATTTTTTAAATGATGGTCCATTTAGAGGAAAATAGACCATAAAGCAGGGGATGGATTAGGGGGAGTGGCTACTGTGTGACTGACAGACTGTAGGAGAAACGTTGACCAGAGAAAGCACAGAGGAGGTCAGATCCACCCCTCATTCCTCCTCAGCTCCACCTTCTCCTCCAAATATGGTTTCTTCTGGTTTAAGAAAAAACAAGAAGTCGACATCCAAATTACAAACTCACAAACCAATGGGTGACGTCAGCGTGGGTTGACACTTGATTGTATATTACAGTTTTGTGTGAAAAGCTCAGTTTGAGAAGCTAGTTGACTGAGACTGAAGTCATTTCTTGATGTGATAACTTATATTTTGTAGTACGATGTTTTCGCTGTCTTCTTCTTTTTGAAAAGTGATGCTTATTTTAATACCTTTAGGGGCAAATCTAAGTTTTTTTTTCAGGGAGGCCATGGCATCTATGTTAACAGTCTTTTCTTTAACAAAGTGAGCTGTTTACAAGAGTCAAGTCTCAACTAAAATCAAGTATCACAGCAGTCAAGTCTTAAATCCTTACTTTTCTGACAGACGTCTGGCAGGAATTAAATATTAAGTCTTTAGCCAACAACCTGGCGCTTTTTTTCTTTGGCTCTTTTTGGCTTTTGAAAACAATTTTATGTGCAACCTACACTCTCTATCCTTAGGCACTATGTTTGAATCTGGAAAAACTCCACAAGTGGATTGAAAATTCAGAGAGTGCAACATGGATAGAGAGATTTAGAGAGACACAGCCAGTATTTGCACATCATTAATTCCTTGCTGCACCAGTTGTGGCTGTTACAAACAACCACAGATGACATGTTGTTAAAGAGCATATACTGTACACGCTGTACATCATACCATTAAACTGTATTAAGCATTATTGTCTTGGTGACCTAAAAAAAACTAAAACAAAACAGACAGCATTCTTGTCTGTGCACTGTCTTACTGGGAATTGTATGCAAATTTCTAATGTGCGAAAAAAATGTAACCTGATCTTTCCCAGCTGATACGCAGGATCGTGGAAGTCATGTGTCTGGGTCTATTCTATTTCATAACCAGAACTGATAAGAAATTCCTGAACTGAGTCACATTAAATCATTGGGCCTCTTGGGCTGCTTGTTTGGCATTTTTTCAAGCCGGCGTTTAAAGCGTGTTCATTAAAAACAGGCGCGCTAATTAAAATGACTGTCGGTCAAAAGCATCTCCCCGGCGGGAATTATATTACGACACGCTATAATCAATCAGGCCGAAGATTCAATTTAAAAGCAATCAGCATTTGGTGGGTTTTCTCGAATCAATGGTAATCCGATGATAATTTTGACCTCGAATGTGGCCGTTCTTTATTTTTAGTCTCAAATGTTCCTGCTCCCGCTATAGACTTATGGGAATGGATGCCAGGCGTGCTGGGGATGCGCCAAATCCCTGCCATCGCTTTGCACACTACATTACCCAGGAAAATGGTCTAACATATCTTTTTTTTTTTTTTTTTTTTAAAGTTATTCCGTCAAGAGACAGAACATTGTGAGGGTCGGATCAATAGTTTAGAGGGTGTTTTTGATAACTGTGTATTTCAGTAGCTGAAATACAGAAAAAGTAAAATTAAAATCACATTAAATCTTTTCTCTATTCAGGTTCAATTTTGGCACACTTACTTAAAAGGTCCCATATTGTATAAAGGTGAACCATGTGGTCTTTGATTATAAATCAGGTCTAGGTTCTATATTAATACAGTGAAAGTATCAAAGGTCTCAGTCACAGAGAAATGCTCACAGCCTGTATTTAGAAACTGAGCCTTAAAACCAGCCGTCAGGACTTCAGGAACTTTCTGATGTCACAACAAAGCAGTCGCCGCCCTCAGCCAAGACCCAAGACCTGCCCACCTGGACCCACCATCCAAACCCTGGAGGATTTGGTTTACAGAACCAGAGTGTTTTACCCATTTCTTTATTGGCTCACTCAGAAAAAGGCTCAGAGATCCAGATGGTTCAGAAGAGATGGTTTTTGTTTCTTAAAACCACAAATGTATTTATTCATGGAAATTAACAATTCAAATAAAACACAAGAAGAAATAAAGAGCTCATTTACTGTATTTAATATGTGCACCAAGATTAGTGGATTACTTATTTCCATTTGGTGCTTGTAAATATATAAATTAATAGTAATTATAAATGAATGAACCAATTATCAGTTTGACAGCTGCTCAAATCAGCCACTGAGTCAACTAAAGACTTTATGAGAGGTGGATTTCATTGGTTTAAATGCCTCTGGTTCTGTTCATTCAGATTCAAACTAAATTTAGATTCTTAAAAAAAAAATAATAAATGGAACCAGAAAATTATAATAATTAATACGAAATCTACTAAACCACAGTAAGCAGTGGTTATGCTCAACGTCTCATCATGAAGAGCAGTAATTATTTCTGTAGTTTCAGGCTCTTTGTGTAACTGAGGTGCAGCCTGAAGGCAGAAATGGCCCCATGTAGAGAACAAGAGCAACAGATTTGCACCATCACACAGACAGCCCGAAAAGAGAGGCACTCATCATTACAACATTTATCATATCTGGCTGACTAAACTGGAGTTAAGAGGTCGGTCTCAGCCGACAACCGCCTCTTAAAAACTTCAAACATGCTCTTACACTGAGCTTTTCAACCTCATTTAGATCCATACTGGCAGTTTTCCACCAGAAATACACAGTTTGGTGGAGCAGACGACAAAAATAACCTCCTGCCTGTTTAAGTATGCTTCCTCTGAACATTTACAATGTTTATGAATTCATGGCTGTGCTTATCTCTCCCAAGCCTCCTGATAACAGAGAGTCTATCTGCCATATGCCACCAAAGAGAAGTCATAAATGTATTATGCAGTTGCTATGATTAGCTCATTCAGCTTTTACGGGATGAGCTTCAGGTGGGCAGTTGTTTGATGGCGTGCTGTCGTTACGGCTTGTTTTCTAACATGACAGCAGAGGACAACAGGATACAAATAAGAACTGTCAGCAATAAAAGAGAAATTGGAAAACGGCTTCTCAGTTTGCTCTCAGATAAAAGCTCTTTTGGCTGCAACGATTCAGCACTTGACCTGCTGTGTCTGCGTGTTTGGAGACAGAAGTATTTTGAAACAGCAGATTTTTGTGCCATTTGTCTCTGCTGACTCCTGCAGTGAGAAAAAAAAAAAGTTCATATTCTGGTTCGGAGTTTGCATGTGTTTGAGTTTAGGGCACTAAAAAGGGATCTCTAAGTGTAGAAACTCACGCAGCTGCTAAAGAATGTCGCTGCTAAAACAGTTAAAATCATGTTTGCAAATAAATCAAAAGTATTATGTAGCGTTAGAAACAGAAAGACTGATAATTACACAGCACAGAGATGCTCCCGCACCTCCAGCAAAACTGACATCATACTTCACGCCAACCCAGTAATCAAGTGAGTCAACAGGAAAGAATCTGTCTAATAATGGAATAGGACGCTCTCAGTCGAAGTGATCAAAAACAACAGCTTTCATACCGTCGCTGTCAGGAGATGGAAGTGAGGGGAAAAGCTTTGCTCAGTGCTCATCGCTTGGTACAATACAGCTCTTGTTAAACTGTTTGGAAACAGAGAAGCGTGACGCGTTAGAGTTGTTTGATTCGCAACAGGATGAGTTTTTTTGCTCTGGTCCTGTGCACAACTGGCTTTCCGAGTTATCAGTTTACAGGAGAGGAATGCATCTGACTTTTGCACATTCCGAAAACAACCACAAAATTTGTTCACTCTTAAGCATTATAGCAGAGAAAACCTTTCACAGCTGTTCATCAAAGACACCAGAGGACAGAGGTTTGTGTGGTTTGTTCTGTGGTATTCAAATGTTGAATTATCTTTATGCTACCACCAACATCGTGACAAGATCTGACACATCAGAAGGTGGTTAAAAATGGCCAAATTATTCCAAAGCCCGATATCAGCCCATCAAAAAGGCCCCTTGGTGCCACTGATGCGACTTCCACTTTCCCACAGGTGCTGGTAACAGGTGGGGGTCCAGGGGGAGTTGGGTGAGGTGGCCTCGCCACTGTGGCCGGCTGCCACGTTGGGTCGGGGAGGGATCATCTTCCGCCCAGCTGCTGATGCCCTGTTATCCCCGAGCCATTCATCACGGCTCGCTGAGAGTCAGTTATTTGCCTCTCCTGAACCCCCATCTCCCAGCATTCCTCACTTCCCCCTGTGGATCCCCACTGCTGATAGCTGACAGGGCCATGGCGATGTACCCAAACACCCACCCATCATGCATTTTCATGCATTTACAAAGCTGGTTTGAATCTGTTTTAAGAGCTTAACCACATGTCAGTCTTCATGTCTCTGTGTATGATCACTCCACTGCAGCTTGTGCCTTGAAAATCACTACTGACTGAACTTACAGGACCAAAGTACAAAACATATCCACTTTATGCTTTTGCCAAACAATGTGCAATGCATGCTACATCTTTGCACAGACACTGGCTTCTATTAATTTCAATTAAAACTTTACGTTCATGTTGTGTAATCCATCATTGTGAATCATCAAGTTTGCGTCCATTTTGTAAATGGCACATTGGTGTTAGTGTTGTGTCTTTGAATCTCCAGTTACCTTCTAACAATAATGTAACTTTGACAAAAGTTAAAGGTCCCCTGTGGTATTTTTGACTTTGTTCTGTTGGTGGATAGATCCCTGTTTATTTTCTATCTGGCGCTCTAAGCACAGAGGGACGTTGCTATATTATTCAGTGCATTTGACAGGAAATGAAGGTATGCACCAGAGAAAGATGGGGACGAAGAAGTATATACACAATATAACTTTCAAAATATGTTTTAAGTGAAAGTCAATGTAGTCAAAATTGTCATTACGCCTCAAGGAACATGTCAGGACCAACAAAAATCTGCCAACATAATCGCAACATTATTTTTTTGCACATCATGCAGCCCTACTGTTAACGCAGATGTGTTCACTGTAATCAAAAGCAATGGACATTTGAAATGGTTGAAAAGTTAACCAGCATTTCTAAAGTGTGTGCAAATTGTAATAAAAGGTATAAAACACAACAAAAAAATCACTACCGCACCGAGATTCTTTCTACCCAAGGTGTTATGGTGAATGACTGTAGTTTGCAGCCGTGCTAATGACAGGAGTAAGTGTTTCTACTGTGGAAGCACAGGGAGCGATGTTTAAACTAGTTTATAATATGGAAACACACACACACACACACACACACACACACACACACACACACACACACACACACACACACACACACACACAATGTTTTGACAGAAGTCTTCCTCAGGAGTGTGCTGGGTGTTTGCGCACTACTCAAGCATTACTCCTGTATGTGCTTGCCCTTTGACAGCGCTCTCAGTCTATAATAAATATATCCAGGAGCTGATCCACTGCCCGACTGGTGATATACAGTAGTGACTGATGCTGCATTTAAGTAAAGATGAAGTCACAGAGAGCAAAGCCCTGGAACACATATTGACAGGCCCTTTGGCAGCGTGGTCGGCAGTTAACTTCATGTCACTATTGATCAGGTGATTCGGCCATTGATTGGGTCAATGTTGATGGATTGGAGGGGAGTGAGCACTGGCAAAGGTAACAACTGGCTCGCAGGGAATAAGGAAGAAGAGGGGGGCTGCTACTTTAGTACAATGCATATGAATTGGAAGAATCTCTACAAGGTTTAAGTGCTTTCAGGTGTATTTTAAAAGGTATTTACATCCAGACCAGATGACTCATCAGATTCAAACTAGAACAAAGTTATCATATTTAGTACTTGGAGTCAAAAATGAGGTCTCAAACCCAGACATCCAAAGGTTATCTTCCCCCTGTGATCTTCTGCCATGCCTGCACTATATCCATCTTCACTTGCTGCTTGAATCCAGGATCAGATGGCCTGAGCTCAGGTAAGAACATTCAGCTGTTTATCTTCTTGGAAAAATGTGTCTACTAATTGACCTTATCCTGAACACTGCACTGTTTATAGCCAGTAACTAATCCATCATCATAAAAGTGGGATATTAAAAAGGATTTTAGAATAATTCTATAATCATAAAACTAAACTCACAAGTTCCAGAGAGGCAGGTGTGCATGTACGATCCTAACTAGAGGGGGTCAGAGGTCAGGGGGAACAAGTTAAGACCAGGTCATGCTTCAGTGTCTTGCTCAAGGACGCTTAGACAAGGACACCGTCAACACACTGACTGGCTGAACCCGAGACCACCCAGTTACTGAGACAGTCTCTCGCCAACAAACCAACCTGCCTGAAGCAGATAAAACAGCCAAGGCCTATAATTCTAAAGGATAAAACCCAAGCCATGCATATACAACAGAGGGCTGACAGAGAAAAGACATTAAAAAACTGAATCTTGATGAGGCTCAATCTTGGTTTGCTGATCCGAATACTTTTTTTTTTGTCTTAACTCAGACAATGTCAAATGCAGGTAAGGGCATTTTTGAATATATCAAGTTTGTGCTGGTTGAAGCTCCTCAGAAAGAAATTAATCTCTGAGAAGCCACAAAAGTGTCATAAGGACACAGCAGTAGCCATTGTAAAGTTGCCATTAAACATGATTACAGCCACAAATTCCAGTTAATTCAGTCTCAAATATGAGAAAAATTAGAAACGAATTGATGGATTTTAAACCAACTGTAAGAATCTTCCTTAAATAAACTTAAACTTAAAATTTCATCGTGCGTTTTTTGACACTTAGGCAAAGAGCAAAATTTGCATTTCCCTCCAAAAAAAAAAAAAAAAAAAAAAGAAATGCAAAGTGGGAGTTCTACAATGGCTACCACCGCACAGTCACCCCCGGCCCCCGCCAAGCTCTTACCACATTGTAGCAGGACTTCTTGTCTGATCCAGTGAAGTGATACGGGTCGACCGTGTTGCACCGCTGCATGTACATCTTGAACATGTTGTTGATGTGTTTCAGTGACATGATGCAGACGGCCGAGTTTGGCGTCGGCTCTGGAGAATTTGGCTTTCCTCTGGCGAAGGCGGCGAACAGCACGTCGTCGTCCTCTTCCACTTTGAGCTGCTTCTGCAGTTCAACGTCGCTGCCCACCTTGGTGACGTGGGCCGCCTGCAGGATGTTGAATACCTTCACGTCTTCAGTGGAGCGCCGCCGCCTCTTGTCGGTGCTGATGCATTCAAGGGGCATCTCCACGTAGCGGCGGATCACCAGGTCTGAGGAGCACATGCGAACAATTCGGGTGTGGTAGGCCTGAGAGTCCCTGCTCACCCGCTGCACAGTGAGGAAATAGGTGAAAGGTCCACTGTGGAAGGAGTAAACGTAGCGCAGGTAGTAGTTTCCACGGAGAGATGGAATCAGGTCCATGTAGGAATGGTTGGAGAAGAAAGTGAAGCCATTTTGGCTCGTCTTCATCTTCCGCAGAGAAATGGTGTGGGGATGCAGCGCGCTGCTCGATGCGTTTTCTAAGCCGGGGATCTCAGAGTTCCCGACAAAAAACTTGATGACGTTGCTTTCCACGTTGAGCACCTGAGAACCTGAAGGGCTCACAACAACGTCCGAGTCGCTGGGTCGACCCCTGCCTTGCCTCCCCTTGTCAGCGAAGCAGTAGACTTGTTCGTCCACAGTTTTCGGGCTACTGTCATCGTCCAGGACGTGACGCCGGCAAACGCCGTTGTCTGCTGAGCCACAGCTGTATAACCCCTTGTCATAAATGTTCTCCACCACCAAGGCAATGTTGTGGTTGTCCACCCTGCCGTTGCTTCCCGTGCTGGTCACTCTCTGGCCGCACGTCTCGTTGGCAAGCAGTGGCCCCGTGCGGTACTCCGAGAGCTTTGTGAGGTTTGGGGCCAAGGCGTAGATTCGGTTCACGGTCCCGACATAGATGATCCCATCCAGTGTCACCATGTTCTGGATGGGGAAGTCTGCGGTGAATGTCGGGAGCACGTAGGTCACCGAAAGGTTGAGTTTGCTGGTCTCTGATGATTTATCACACTGGCCCCGCATACTGGGGCACAGGGCCCACAGCAGCACGACTGCATGAAGCAAACAAAGATTCATCCTGTTACAGAAATAAGAGACATGAGAAATGAGTCGGTAAAACATCCCTGCTGGAACACAAAGACCTCAAAACATCATCACAGATATCTCTGAATAGGTGGCCTTAGTTGTCCTGAGTGGGAAAAAAGTCTGTGCTGAATGGAGACTTAAAACTAGAAACAAGGGGGGCATCGAAATCCCTTTTTAGACTCATAAAAAGAACTGTGTCAGGGTGTGAAACCAGGGTTTACTCACTTCACCACAAGCAGTGAAACCAGTCATACTGATGTGACTGAGGGCTTTATGGTGACGCAGAGCTTTAATATCAGCCTCCTAATCATCAATGCTCCAACTCCTGCATCCACTGACCCTAGAAAAGCCAGCAGCGAGACTCGGGTGAGCACTTCTGTGGTGCTCCGCTGCGTTCCCAAGTGACCACACTGCAAAGCAAAGCAGTGAATCACCAAGAGATGAGCCCGTTCTGCAGGGCGACCTAACCACGGGCCTAAGTTTAGACAGCAGAGGCCCGAGGGAGCAGAGATTAACTTGATTAAAACAAAAGAGGTGGGAGGGAGAAGGCAAGGAGGCTTTGGGGGGGGCTGGACCATCCTGCGAAATGATAAATAACCCCAGCGACTAAATGGTAATCCACTGGGAGATGCTTTTAGTGGAGGGAGGGAGAGGGAAACGGGGGGAGAGCAACACCACAGCATTTGCAAAATGCGTATTTGCATTCTTCCAATTTGGATGTGGCTCAAACACAAAACCCCAGATATAAAACATAAACCAAAACATGGCAAAAACATCCAGCACACTTGGCTTGGTGTTTATATTCATGCCCACGGTGATGTATGGACTCGCTGCGATTCCCTGGGCACATATTTTGAAGTCTTGTTGTTTTTTCAGCACAAGTCAGAGGGAGAGAGCTCAGTTTGTCATTCTGCCATAATATTTCAGGAAGATTTAGAGACTGACAGAGCTAACAGGTGCTTGTAGGTCAAGTTTCCAGCACAAAAATCACAATTAGGAGTTTGGAGCCGATGTATAAAAAGTAGTCAAACCAAAAAACACTTTAAGGTTCTGTGATAGAGGATGACACAGTGTTAGAGGCAGTTTTCTTTCATTTAGGGATGAGTGTCGACTTGTTTTGGTCTAAAATTATGAGTAATAGGAGGCACATTACTGCGCACCTGCACCAAAGACATTAAATTTACAGCAGGACTGTTGTTTTTTCTTTCAAAGGACAAAAGGCGGTGGGAAACAGTGAAAATATTTTCAATTTGAGAGGAAAGTGACTCATGGCCAGAGGTCTCAGAAAACATAAATGGGAAGTTGGTGAAATGGTGTTCGGAGCCAGTAAAAACAAGACAAGATTGTGGTTGTGGTATTGGAAGAAGAAGAAGTAGAAGTAGAGGAGGAGAAGAAGAAAGAGCTGAGGAGTTTCAGCGTCAAGGAACATCTCCGCGTTTTTACGCATGAAAGTAACAAACCGAGGTTAAAGCGCTGAATGAAAACGGAGAAAAGCAGAGAAACTTGTAGAGAAACAAACTCACCTGTTAGTCTGGTCCTTTAGTTCAGATCATATTCCACTGGTCTCTACAACAGCGGGACTTTTTTTAACTTTCTCATCAAGTCCGAACTTATCGCTGCGTTTTTTTTTTTTGGTTTTTTTTCTTTCCCTCTTCGATTCTTAATTATCTTAAAATCGGCCCGATATTTTTTCTTTCTCAGTCTGACTCCGTCTGTTTCCAGCTCCGCAGCTGAAAAGTGACTGACTCCCTGACTGAATGCATCCAGCAGAAACACGCCGCCGCCGCCGCTTCTCTAGGTTCCTCTGGTGGCGCGTAAAGCTCCGCCCCCTTCTGTCCAAAACTCCGTGACGCATCCAGGTGCTGCTGAGGCTCCTCGGTCTGTGGAGCCAACAGTAAATTACAAACTCAGGTTAGTGATTATCATGTTGAACAAACCCACCAATTACAACTAAATCAGTCCATTCACCAGGGAAACACACGCTGCTCGGTGCTTTTATCTATCTATTTGTGCGTATTTACGCGTTATCATGTGTTATGGCTCCAATTTAAATATCCTTTTTAAAGCCTAATATCTTTTTTCATGTCCCAAAAGAAGTGTATATTAAACTGGAATAACGTGGTTTGGAGATAAGTTGTGATGGGGCATATTTAGAAGAAAGTTCTTCCTTCCACCTGACTCTCCTCCAGCACCCTGGTGAGTCAGACTACTGGTTGTCATGTTAAAACGGCTCACTCAGCCATAAATAATGATCTAAGTTATAGAGGCTAAACCAACTGTGTGTGTGCGTGCGTGCGTGCGTGCGTGTGTGTGTCTAAGCCATGAATCACTGCAGGCAGCACAAAAAAGAAAATTCCTTTGTCCCACTTCCTGAAAAGGAGGCACAGTGAGAATGAAGACCGGTGGAAACCCTGATAACAGAGTGTGGATGTGGAATTAATAGGTACAGAGCTGTTGGGAAGAGGCAGTGGCTGTTTGCACTCACTTTCTGACAACATGTGAGGGGTTTAATGAGACAGACCGACAGGGGACGAGTGTGTTCAAGTGGGTGGACGAGTGATCCGGTGAAATCTGTGACATCTTCAATTTAAATGTGACTGCACATGATGTAATGAGTGATTCTGTGGGGTGACATGTCTTGACAGAGTAATTGTTTCCTCTCTCCTCCTCTTTTCCCATATTCTAACAAACCTCCACAAAGCTCATCTGCTTTTTATGTTTCACCCTCAGAATTAAAACTGACCACCTATGACTTTGCGTGGAGACGTTTTCTGGACAAAACCCCACAAATTCATCTGCCTTTCTGCTCTTAAACTCGTCCTGATTTCCCAAAGGAAAACACTGTTGCCTCAGACATGACACCAGAGAGCCCTTAAACTGTCAGTGTGTGCATCATCAACCTTTACTTCACCTTGATGGATGTCCGCAGAGGAATTTGAGAGTAAAAAAAAAAAAAAATGAAATTTGAAAGCAATCAAACTCTGTAACAATAAATAAAGAATACAGCAGCTGAATTTAAAGAGGGTGCCGGGTTCAAAATTTGAGAAAACGGATCTAAAATTAGATCTGAATTCATGAAATTACAGCATTTACAATTACAGCAGAAGATCATTAAAGCGTGAAGACTGGAAAACAGATTAAAAACTACTGCAATTCTTATTTTTATGGGGGTAATGTGCTATTCATTTTCATGTTCCCAAACTTCAAGTATAATTACATTCACTCTCACAAGAAGCCATTTTCCTAATAATCCCATGAGTCCTGTGCTGTGTCTCCTTCATCTGCCCTCGATCATTTTGTGAAGTGAGGCTAAATGAATCAAAATTCAAATGCAATTCAAGGGGGTTCTTGCAAAATAAAAAAAAATTTAAAAAAAAGTTCTGTCACAAAAGCTCATTGTGTGAAACTCTTCTAGCCACAGTGTTTCACAACACGCTCCTTGCTTCTCTGTTATAAGAACTGAGTTTTGCCTTTCCTCAGGGCATTTTCTGACACAGTTGCCAAGGGGTGTGTCTGACACAGGGTGTGTGTCTGTATGTCTTATTGTATACCCGCGGGGTGTGTAGGCCTACGTATGTGTGTCTGTGTTGCTCCCGTGGTGGTGAACTCTACTTTGGCTCGGGCCCTTGTCTTGGCAGGGTGCAGCAGCAGCAGCAGGAGAAGAAGAAGGGAAAAGGAGAGAAGGGAGGAAAAAACTAGGAGCAGCGGTAAACATCATCACTGCCGGCATGCAGAATGTGGGTGAGACACGCTGTAGAAATGACCTGTATCTTGCAACTACAGCACCTGCAACACAACAACTACACACTTTCTATTTTTCTCCAATAGCTGAGATAAACGCAATGAAGAGCTGAAGACACTTTTTTTTCCTTGTAATTCAGTTAAACTGACCTTTTAAAACCTGCTGCAACACCAAACAGCTGACTTGTTATGGCGCCATCTGCTGGTGCTCCGGGCATCATTAGTCTCCTGAGGCATGAGGGAGGCACCATGTCCAAGCTATTGAACAGAAAGTGAGGAGACAATCTCACAGACAAAGGCAAGGGATTATCAGGGAGGAGCAGGGCTGCACTCAGTGTTGATTTTACCGTTTCTGTCAACCGTTCCCGTGCACCTAAACCTAGTCCAAAAGACCTTATTTATCACCTGCAGGGTCAATACAAACCCTGGTTAACTGCTGACCAGGACAGTAAACTCTGATTGATGCTCTTGACCCAGCAGAGGCCCCCGAGCTGGTTTCATTCTGCAGATGGACTCTTTCACCTCTTACAGTTGCTTTAGCTCATGCACAGAGTGGTGATTAAGTGTGTGCCGCCTCCACCACCGTGAGCTGTGTGTCTTCATTGACAGGCTCCTTCAGCTGAATCTTTACGGTTCATGACAGATAATGACAGAGCGGCTCATAAAAGATCGCACGAGAACAGGAGGTCGAGGGAAAATTTTTTCTGCTGACGCTCTCGTCCGTACTGTCTGCTGATGAAGACTGCTCACGCATATCAAGAGAGATAATACAATCAGGCTCTGGGTTGTACAGTAAAAAATACTGATGATCTTGAGTGCATATCCAATTCCTAAACCAATAGGTTGCGCAGTTCTTCACCAATATACTACTTTATTTCCGTAGATGGTTTTGGAATTGGTGCCAACGTCAGCGGCTGTAAATCTGATGTTTACCAAAAATATTTTCAGTATCAGAAACCGTCTCTGGGTCGAGAGGATCAACTTCCTCTGCAGCTCCTATAAATATTATATATTGTGTATCTCAAAGCCTTCGCAGGTTTATATAAAAGTGGCTTCTCCCTCTCTCTCTCTCTCTCTTTCTGATAGCAAATTTGGTTCAACTGACCTGTACAGGTCAGTGAGCCAATCAGAGGAGGGGCTCAGACCCTCTCTTCTGATTGGCTCACCGACCTGACTGTTTTCTGAGTGATCTAATAAAAATGTAGCAGATTTCAGCTCAAACACTCAGAGGAACCAAATCCTGCAAGGTTGGATGGTGGGTCCAGGTGGGTGTGGCTTGGGGACATGGCTTGAGGGGGATGACTGCTTTGTTGTGACATCACAAAGTTACGGAAGTACCGACGGCTCAGCTTCTGAATGCATACTGTGAGCACTTTATCTATGGATTGAGCACTTACTTTACATAGTATCGACATAGAACCTAGACCTGCTTTATGATCAAATAATCATGAACATCTACCTTCATACAATACGGCACCTTCACCCCTATTGAAGTGAATTGCTCTTTACAGCAGGGAATTCTTGATATTAGCTGAATTAGCTGACTGTTTTCTACCTTGACTGAACCTCTTGGTTAAAGCCAGTGACCAGTCCACCCTGCTACAACTCCATATTTTCACGTGTTCAGACATCAGTGCTCCCATCTTCCATTACCTGTGTGCTCGATAGAGACACTCCTAATGAAAAAGGAAAGCAAGATATTACAATCTCATACATCGCAGGAAATGGTTACTGAAGCAGGCAGACAACAGTGCTGTCAATAAGATTCTGCCACACGTATCTGTCAATCTGCTGGACCGAGTGACTGCAGCACAGCTCATATGAAGTCCCACTGAAGGCCATCAGTGGATGTGGAGAATATCATTAAAAAAAGTTGTCTCAGCACGGGAAAGTAAACACGAGGCTGCTTCAAAATTTAGACCACATAGCTCATCCATCTCATCTAAACGTGGCTAAATTTGCGTTTATTAGATGACGCAGTGTCTTAAAGTAAACGAGGATGACACAAAAACTCATCTTCCACATGTTTTTTGTCCAAACAAGATTATTTTGATTTAGCATAAGACATCAATTTTGGAAATATGTTGTAAATTGATGGTCAATCTGCTCAAGCAGTTGAAAAAACTCAGCTACAGATTTAGACCAGATGTCTTTGCTCTTATAAACCCCACCCCTCATTTTTCCCTTTGACATGTGATGCAATTGAATGAGATTTAAAGCAAACATTGTTTTTTTTTTTTTTTCAGAATAATAGTAGAGAGTCTTTACTGCTTCCATGGTGGACGATTTCGCCCTTTGCTTGTCAGTCTCACTGTGTTAAACAGTTTATGTGAAGCCTTCAAGAGCTCTTAAACTCTCCAATCCTGGTTGTTTATCTGTGGAAGCTTTGACTAAAATAAACCACGGTCAAGTACCAGTGGAATAGCAGCACGATATGTAAACTTTGTGCTGCATTTATCGTTTGCTCCCTATGTATATTTATACCTAGTCTGTTTTTTTTTAAATTTTAATATAAACAATATGTGCTGTAAGTATTAAAGGCCCCACATATAAAATTAGATGTCCATGTATTTTATTTTAATTATAAATCAGTTCTAGGTTCTATATTGATACTGTGAAAGTATCAAAAATGCTCACAGCCTGTATTCAGAAAGTGAGCCTTCAGGATTTCTGTAACATTGTGATGTCACAACAAAGCAGACATCCATCCCAGCCACACCCTCAAGCCCCACCCACCTGGACCCACCATCCAACCTTGCAGGATTTGTTTTTCTTTGTTTGTTTTACATGAAATATCATTTTTCATTGATCACTTGACCTGTTGTTACTAGAAAACTACATTTAGATATAATATATATACAAATATATCTTATTATGGATATAAACACAAGAATAACAGTTTGTGAAATATGGACCTCTAATGTTTATTTTCACATTTAGTTTAAGATCCAGCCAAAAATCTGGTTTGAATTGTATAGCTCTTTCAAACTGTCACTGGGTTCTCCAGCTTCCTCCTTCAGTCCAAAGACATGCACATTAGGTTAATTGGATATTCTAAATTGCCTCTAGGCTTGAGTGTGAATGTTTGTTTGTGTCCTGTGATAGACTGAAGACCTGTCCAGGTTGAATGTCACCCAATGTCAGCTGGGATTGGCTCCTGCCCCCACACGACCCTGCACGGATAAGTGACACAGATAATGGACAGTGTTGATAACACGCATTTTGATGACATAAAATCGTCAATATAAAGTAAATATATCTACAATTTAGTCACATCGACTTCCTGAGAGCTCTCTGTATTTGCTGTTCTCTTGTGTGCAAAAAATATGCAGTTTCTTTAAAAAAAAAAAAAAACACAGGAGAGTAACATGATCAGTGATGAAGAAAACAACGCCACTTGGAATAAAATTAATCCAAGGAAAAGACACCAGAGTGTTTAATTGTCAGGTAATTTTGTGCAGAATCATTTCAGCAAAGTGCAACAGAAGCCGAGACAAGGGGCGTCACAGACTTGCCCTCTAAGATTCATAGCATTAGGTTGTGTTGTGTTCAACTCTAAACACAGATGTGGTAAAAGTGACAAAGAGTGAGCCGACTGATGGGGAACCAGGTGTGTCAGAGCGGGGATGAACACCTGTAAAGGCCTGGTAGTGGTGGACCCTGAGCTGGAGGGGATGGATCTACGCCAACCTTCCTCTTGCTTGATGTCATAGTACACTTCATCATCTTCAGTATGCACTGCTGCAACAGCTGAGAGAGACTGAGGCCAAGAGGGAGTCCGATTGTTTCTCTAGAAGTGTGTGGTGGTGGATTTTCCCTTTGTGTGTGTGTGTGTGTGTGTGTGTGTGTGTGTGTGTGTGTGTGTAACCAAAGCAAATTTAAGACACTGGTGTGATAAGAAATTCTGTGCAATGCAATAATGAAGGAAAACATTACACATGTAGTCAAACTACGCAAGAAGTTTGACAACTGTTCCATTTTCTCAATAAAAGCATTGGGAAATATTGATATTTAATCATAACCTTATGATTTATCAAGAATTTCTATATATGGCTCCTCCTGCAAAGTCAATTTCCTTTTAAAATAAATCAGTTAAAAAAACCCCAAACTATTAGCATTACGAAAGTTCCTTTAGTATAACTGAAAAATCGCACACAATAAACACAATACAAGGAAAAAAAAAAAAACTCAAGATAGAGTATTTAAGATCATCCAAAGGTGATCATTTCAGCACCTTTCTGTCTTTTGCACAGAAGAATTCAGACTCGACGTTCTGCGGGCAAACAGCCCGAGAGCTGGTCGTGTGTGGGGCAAACCAGGACACCAGCAGCTTCCCTGAGGGTTTGTTTACTGAAACCAAATAAAGAAGACATGCTGGAGAACACATGGTGGAGAACACAGGCAGTACTGTGTGTGTGTGTGTGTGTGTGTGTGTGTGTGTGTGTGTGTGTGTGTGTGTGTGTGTGTGTGTGTGTGTGTGTGAGATCCAATTCAGAAATTAGTTGTCTGTTAACAGACAGGCCAGATCTCCTCTGGACAGCTGATGAGCTTGCAGTCAGTCAGCGCCCACTCATGGTTTTTGAGCCAAGAAGGTGTAAAAAACCAAAACAAAACAGTTTCTACAAACATTCAAAATGTTGTGTAATCTAGAAAAATAGGCCGAGAAGAAGAAGACTTTGAAGAATTTCTTGAAACAGCACAAAAGTCTTAAAAAAAAAACCCCAAATGAATTCTTCTGTGTTCCTTCTAATTGGTCACAGCTTGTTTTAATTTTAGTTGAATGAGGCCTTTGTGCATAAAGCTGTGGATCAATGAGCTGAACTGTCTCATGGCAACAGAGTTTCTGCATCTACAGTTTATAATGAAATATTTTAATATATCATGTATTTAATTCACTGGAACAGTCCACAGATGATTTTCCACATGACTCACTGTATCATATCATTTGATATTAATACTGTGATGCAAAATTACCTCCATAGTGTCCTCTCACACCTGCCTCCACGGGGGCAGTTAGGCCTCATCAGACCCGCTGCAATAGACCGGGACGTGTCCAGGGTGTATCCCGCCCTCGGCCTGTCAGCATGTCAGCTAACGTCTCCAGCCTCACAGCCATGACCCTATGAGGATAACTGGTATGAGTAATGGATGGATCTTGATCAATTTAATACAAGAAAGGCTGTTTTAGTCTCAGGTTGTGTTAAAGTCAATCTGACACAGGGAGTTCGAGAAGCTCTGGAGCGTAAAACTAATGCAGATCAGTTTTTTTTTTTGGCTCCACCTTAGAAATGTAATGAATAGGCGACTTAGACAAAAAGTATAACAATGATAATGAATGTTTGACTCTTGATTTGTCCTTTTTGTGGTCTGCTAACTGAGTAACACTCCAGTGAAGACAAATAAAACATTTCATCTTGTGGAAAAGAGTCTAAATTAGATGGAGAATATCTCGATTGACAAACATGTGGGAGAAAGTGTTATGAAGGAACAACCCAGATTGGTGAACATTAGTAAAATACAGTTCAAAGGCAGTCGTCTGACTCTTTCTAGTCAGGGATCGAGGCCTGAAAGACTTTACCTAAACAAAGAACCACAGAGTTGCAGTGACGTACATGTGAAAGTATCCTCTTCACCACCATATTCAGGGGAAGGTGAATGTGTCCACTCGATGTGTTTTGACAGCAACAAATCACAGAGAATGACTGAGACGTCTCTGTCTAATCACTGCTGTGTGTGTGTGATCTGTCTGATCTGCTGAGAGAGAAAACAGCTGCTGATGCCGTTTCCCTCCAGGTGGTTAAAAGCCACAGTGTTTATGTCACCTGGCTTCTGTCTCTCCACTGATGAACGCTTACTGAGTCATCCTGTCCGGAGGAGGATAGAAGAAACCTCATCTTGTTTACATCTGTTATTTAGTTGCTGTCTCGCCTCCTTTTTTTATGCCTCCGCACCAGGAACAGCCAAAGCCGGAGGTGTTTTGTTTTTGGGTCTGTGTCCCGTTCTTGTGGACACGATATCTCAATAACGCCTTCACGGAAATTCCTCAAATTTCAATCATTAGGACTCAAGGATGAATTGATTCGATTTTGGTGGTTAAAAGTCAAGGTTATGGTGACTTCACAAAACACTTTTTAGCCATTATTCAAGACTTCACACGACAATTATGATGAGATTTCACACAAAAGGTTCATATTTTATTACAACTCTGGACAAACAGGGATATAATGGGAAACTGGTCTGAGTGGTAGAGACATTTTATTCTCGCTTTGGAGAAGAGGGACATGTGATGATGATTAATCTGAAGTGAACAGATAACTTAGTCAACACTTATTCATATCAAGTTGGCAAAACCTCAAAAGTTTCCTTCACTCAGCTATAAATAACTACTAATAACTAACCTCTTTCAGTGGACAAACCAGCATGAAAAAGAAATGAGAGATGACTCGAGATGAGAACATTGTGTGATGAGAAACACTTACTGTGTGTAGTTTGGACTGAGGCTGCTCAGGGTTTGAGCTGGTGCCCTTAGTTTCATTTCAGGGAAAACTTAATGTCACAACACACACGATGTTTCACAAATGATTAACTGATGTAATGTTTGTCTGTCCACATACTTTTGGCCATATAGCATAAGTATGCATTTCTAACTTGAGTTCACTAGAGGGAGCTGTTGTACTGTAAAAGCTAAGTTGAGCATCTCACTTTCCACTTAATGTTAACATGACAAAGGGGGTAATAGATTTACCTCACTAATACACAGGGGGCATTCATTCACTTTTCATACCTTCTGCTTTCATTTTCACAGGATGCTGGAACCAGGATGCACTGGTTTCACCCCAGTGACGTCTTAGAGGAGATGTTCAGACACTGATGTTCATATCTGTGAGATTTGTAGATTTCTGAATTAATCCAGCCTGCATGTCCGACTGGCAGGAAACATGTTAGACATCATGCAAACTCCCTAAATGACAAAGTCAAACCCTGAACTTTAAATTTGCTCCTTATCTACAAATCCTGTTTTATCACACTTTACATATATACAATACGCTGTAGGCTTTTGAATGTGTTTTGCTTATGTATGTATTGTATGTTATGTATTGTTAATGTGTAAATATCTATGTACATGAAATCAAGTTATAGAAATCGATGAAAGTCAGGTGTAGGTAGGTAAAATACATTCAAGAAGCTAAAACACAACAGTGTGTTTTAAACATGACCAGCGTTGGAGAAATTTGTATGTAAAAATTATATCAGACTTGGTCCCTCAGGTGATATTAGACAGAACAGGCAGATTCACCACCACCACCACCACCACAAAGAGGAGCATTGAGCCTAGTAGCTTCTGCAACTTCTCACCCTGGTTGTACCAGGTCACTGCCATTAGCTCACTGTCCAGTCCTGTCGTCTTTGTGAAGGTAACAGAGCCGTCTCTGTGTTCTCTCATCCTCCTGTTATGTCTGCTTTAGTCCTGGTCACTGGAAACTTTCCCCCTCGGGAGCAAACGGGAGCAGGTTTCACTGTGCCAGGACCTCCTGCTGCATCCTGCTCTGTTGTGGTCTGGTTTGGCGGGAGTATACTGTAATGATGCTTGAGTGTCTGAGTGGTCAGACTGTTGAGGTGGTTTCAGTCTGAGCAAGCTGCTCTTTAAAGAGGCTATTTGTACGTTTTTTTTCTGCCGCTGAATGTGGTCGCTCGCTGGGAGCGGGTGGCGGTGATTGTTGCTTTACAAGAGCTCTGGCCATTGTTGCGTTATGCCCTTTAATCAGCTACGTATTGGAGACAGATTGGAGGCTACAGTTGGTAACCAGCCTAAACCAATGTTTAGCGTGCTGACTTCAGAAGAAGAAGAAACGTGTTAGAGACAAGCATTAACACTGCCATTGAGTTCGAACATTGCAGCTGTTGTTGAGTAACAGTGTGAACTTTGATGCTGAACTCAACGTTTCTTCTAGACTGGTGAGTTGTTAATGCTAACGTTAGCAATGTAGCGATAGCAAAACTTACAAATAGGTCCTTTAAGTTATAGTTTTTTTGGGTGTTCTTAGGAAGTTCACCTTGCTGAATTTTGTGGTTCCACGAGCTTTAGGATCTTTACATTTGAGTCATTTACAATACCTTTTTGAAGGTATTTCCATTATCGTCAAATACATCTGATCACCTGCATCAAGATATTCTGTCCCCTCTATGATAAAGAAATGTATTGCTGTTAAATAATAAAAGTGATGTATCCCACTGGTTTCCTTGCACAATGCAACTTTTATTATGAATCTCGATGTGTTGTGCACCCACAACCTGAAAAACAAGTTTTAACAAAGCTCTTTAATGAGCAGACTTTGGAATATTTTCTTTATGTTGCAGACTGAAGATTCTGGACATGGTCAGAAGTATGTGGGCACGTTGTTTTGTGGATTAATATAGGCCCTGATGGGATACAATAATAGTTTAGATTATAGCATGCTTCCCAGTTCTTCCCTTTTCTGGAATAACAATGCCGCTATCCACAAACCCAGAATCACGGAGAAATGTCCCTGCACAAATCCTGAACTCAACCCCATCCAATACATTTGGGATGAACTGGGACACAGACTGTGAGTTGGGCCTTATTGCCCAACATTACTATGATGCTCACTACTGCTGTAGAGGCTGTGCAGGCTGTGGACTGACATGGAAACTGTCCATATACTTTTGGCCATGTAGTCTAGCTTCATGACTCTGTGATGCTATGATAAAAACACGATAGACCAGCTTGTTTGTAACTGAAATCAAAAATGCAAGAGGCAGGTTTTCTTGTGCCCTTTTTCTATTGTATCCAGAACATCCTTGAAAATCACCTTTAAATCACCGAAACAATAAACCATTGTTGAGTTGACCTGACTTCATCCTCAGTGTGTTACAGTTGAACAATAACATTTAGAGTAAAAGTCCAGGCTTGTTTCAGGCTGCCTAATTACTTGTCTGCTTTTGGCGTAAATTAATTTGAATACAGTCGAGAGACTTGATTCCGGCCTCGTGAGCATTACGCAACACTTTTATTTGTTTCTCATGTAACCATGGAAACCAGTGCCAGGCTTGGAAAAAAAAACACAAGGCTATGAGCAACACTGCAGGCATTAGGCCTCACTGAGTCAGACTCGGATACAGATACCACTGAGGTTTTTGGAGGGCAAAGCTGCTGGAAATTATATTTCAGCAGCTCCAACTTCATTCTTCGTGTATTTCTTTCCACACGTAGCTTCAGCTGGCTTGTCCCCGCTGCACAGATGAATGAAACCAGTCACTGAGTATCTACTGTGAATCATTAGACAATTAGATTTCCTATGACTCAATATCACATGTAAAAAAACACAAACAAAAAATCCATTGTGAAAATCCATCTTTCAAGAAGAGGCACATGCTAGTGATTCATCATCCTGATAATAAAACTGTAAATGAAAAAAAAAAAACATAAACAAATGAACACTGGATTATATTAAATTTTTAATGTGCACAGCGTTATATTATACAGTAAAAGCAAGGAAAGAAAAAAAAAATCACTTTTATAAAAAATATCACCTTTTGAGCTTAAAATACTCATTTCAAGAAACTGGTGCTATGATATTACCATCCCTGTGAGAAGACAGCAGGTAGACTGAAGGTGACGGAGTCAAAGCGAGCTTAGTGTCACCGCCCCCAACTCCACTCCAACTCCACCCATCCCAGTGGGCGTGGCGGGGTGACGGTTTGATGCTTGTCAGCATCTTGTCCACAGTCAAGAAGCAGGGCAGTAGAAAAAGTCATCAGGGACAGTGAAAACAAGGGGGAGGGGTGCAAAAATACGACCAGGTAACAAAAAACAAAATGCATCCAGAATCACACATTCCACCTCACATTGTCTTTATTCCAATGCATTAACCTGCGTAAGTACCACAGTGCCCAAGAAAAATCTCCACACACGCACGCACACACACTCGTAACTGCACGTCCTAAGTGCAAAGTGTGCAAAAGTAGCTGTTAGTACTCTTCTACCTTTGCAAAGTGAGTTATAAAGACAGGAGATTTTCATTAGTGCTATTCACTTACAATACTTTCCCATAGATTAGTGCACTGGAATGAGGCCATAGCTTGTGAAGCCTTATTTTCTGCATAAACACCCATACAGTACATGTAGGATATCAAAAACAACGGCACTGAAACTATCCTCTCGAAGTTCTTCATTTTCATAGTGTAGAAAAAAAGAATTCACTACAGAGCTATAATGATGTGCATTCAAAAGCATTGAGCTTCACTGAAAAACAAAAGGTCAAACTTGGAGTAAAAAGGCAATAATTCTCTGTCACACAGTCATGTAATGATGAGGATGATGGTGAAGAGACCTGCAACTGAAAGGTTATGTTTAAGAAGCTGATGCAGAGAGCGAGTGAGCCGAGATGCGAGTTGTTGCCGCATCATCAGTCGGCGTGGCAGGCGTGGCGGTGGTGGACGGCGGGTTGCTGGCAAGGTGACGCAGGTGCATGCAGGAACGAGGGCAGGTTCAGTGTGTCAGACTGTGCTGGGAAAGCCGGGCGAAGGGGGCCGGGGGGGCGGTTGTTTTTGGTGGTGGGTTGGAGGTCAGGTGGGGGCAAGGGAGGGGCGTTGCTGTGCTGCTCGGCTTGTAGTGTTGTTTTGTTTTTGCTGAGTCAGACAGAATTTGGCAGCGGCCTTTCTCTCTCTCTGCCTCTCTCTCTCTCTCTCTCTCTCTCTCTCTTTGCTTTTACCCTAACAACTCTTGCATCCCACCATCCCACCCTGGCCCGAGGCTCCAAAAAACAAACAAGCGCAAGAGAAGACAGTGATACACATCCCCCTTTCACACGAATCAGTGTGAAGTGATGAGCTCTCCACAGAAACAGTAGGAATGGAAGGACTTAATGTGGCAAACTAACAGAAGCCAGACATGGAGCTTGGTTGCCTGCTTGACAAAGTTGACAGTAAAGAATAAAAAAAAAAAACAAGAACTATGGAACACAAACAAAACAACAACAAAAACTCAGGAGAAGAACCCTTTCATTTCCTGTCCCCCCCCCCCCCTCCCCTTTTTGGTTACGCCAACATTGGTGAGAAAAAACAGTTGGTGGAAAAGGGCGGTGACCACGCCCCTTCACCTCCAAACATGCCCCGCCCAGCTCTGGAAATGTCTCACCTTTCCTTTTCCAGAGGCCCATTTTTTCTTCCTGTTTTCCATTTCCGAATTTTCCCTCCATTAGTGTCGCTTCAGCCCTCCCCTCCTCCCACCCCTCTTTCCGTTAATCCTCCTCCTCCTCTTTTTGGGCGCTACACCTCCTTGGACATGCGGATTTGGATGCTGCTGAAGCACTTGCCCATAGCCTCGAACAGCGGGTCACAGAAGGTGTGCACGCAGATGGAGTAGACGCGACTGACGCAGTGGATCTCGATCAGGTAGCTCTTGACGCACGGCACCACCGCCCAGATGTGCAGGAAGGACAGGATGGCGAAGAAGATTCCCCAGATCAGCGCCAGGGGGATGCCGACCAGCGCCGTCAGCAGTCGGTAGCACCAGTACTTGGTGACGGTGAAGGTGGTGAAGCTGGCTTTCCACACGCCGTCGAAGCTGTAGGTTCCTGCGGGTTCAGCGATCACGTCCTCAAAGTCCACCTGAAGAGGAAGAAAGAAAAACAGTGAGGAAATGTTGACTAACGCACTTGGACCGTTGGGTCTAGACTGAACTAGTATAAAAGCAATGATGCTAATGGCCGACGGCTCCAGAAACATACTTTCTCAACTAGATTTCTTATCCTGCATTCATGTGCTGTGGAATAACATTTAACATTAGTGTCCGACTGGGAAAATACACAGACAGTCAAAAAATTTTAACACACAACTTAGGAAGTTGTTGAATTCATATACACAGAAACGTGGCAGATGAAAGTCAATGTGTGGTTGAAATGTTTTTGCTAGTATTTAATTTGCAGGATAAAAGGTTGTCACTTAGTTGCTATCCATGTGGCGTGACCTCAAATGGTTAGAAAAGTTATTTAATAGGAGCAGCCATGATTATAAGTAATAAAATACAGCAATTTCTCTCTGAAGTGTCCATGTTGTTTCCTCATTACGACTTAAAGGCACTCGAACACACCAAAGTCTGAAGAACGACTGTCCAACTTGGGAAATGGCACCATCCGGGCTGCACGTGAATTTTCTGAATTCTCATTTGTTGAGGAGGGAGAGTCTTGCTGGAAAATGCAATGTTGCATAATGTGACCGCCCAATCAGAGTCCGAGGACAGCAGTTGTGTACTGCTGGATGAGATGGCCTGGCGCTAGCTTGTTTGCATGCAAAACACTGGTGCTGGGGGCAGCTTTTGGTGAATAAAGGAATGAAGTTTGATTCTCACAACTCAACAATGTTTCTTCTAAACTGGTATGCAAAGAGCTGTTAATGCTAATGTTAGCTGTGCAGCAGTAGCAAAACTTAACAAATAGCTCCTTTAAGTCTTAAGTAACTCTTGAAGTAAAAAGGTTTGAAGCACACCTTTAGCAGCACTAAGAGACTTATGTTCAAATAAAGAGTTAATCAATTATCAATAAAAATCATTTAGCACAGTTAGTCAGGAGATTAATGGAAGTTCCTGAAATCACATTTCTTGGAATGGCTTTTATGTTTGAGTTAACAATTAAAGAGATGATGATTATCACGAGGAACAAAAACAACAAGTTTTTAAGATCAGAAATAAGCTTTTACTCCACATATTAAAGTATTTTTGAGTAAAGAAATAGTCTGAATAATAAATAAAGTGACCCCAAAACATGCAACAGTCAGTTGTGACTTGCGTGGACTCGTCTAAAATTGAACTATTCAGTTGGCTACACAAAAACCTCCACAACCTCCACATTCACATTAGACTCATCATTTTACTCCTCAAACGAAACCATCACACCAACTTTACGATCCTTCAACGCTGCTTCACTCACAGTTACAGTGATATGTCAGATGAGATGGAGGCAGGATCCAGTTCTCCCCTTCCAGTGACTGGTACAGTCTAACCTCCAACATCTGCCCCACCCAAGACACTGATTACTACACACACTATCTCTGGAATCTGTCTGTTCTGCAAATCATCGGGAGGATTTTAGTCTCCCCAGCGAGGAAAACATCCACCTCCACGATAGATAGATAGATAGATAGATAGATAGATAGATAGATAGATAGATAGATAGATAGATAGATAGATAGATAGATAGATAGATAGATAGATAGATAGATAGAGTGCAGCTATTTAATGATGGTTACAGATGTCCCAGATGTAGCCTATAAAACATTGTGAGGACTGTGGCTGCTCGGTGGTTTATGAGGACCGTGTCGCTGCTTGATATATCTAAATAATTATCAGGCTAAATGCACTTCTTGTAAGCTTTTACATTTGCAGCTCTAAACACTCAGTGTGTGGCATGTCGTTCTTTGGAAAAATCCCGTGGTGCACAGGAAGTGGTGTGTTTCAATTTTCTGGTGTGTGGTGAATAAACAGGCGGAAAACTGCACGGTCATAGTGATCATCAGTGATGGTCATTTGACCTCCCACAGTGTTTGATTGACAAGTGATCTATGGGACTCTGTCTTCCTCCTCCTCCTCCTCCTCCTCATCACCATTAAGGTGAACCAGGACATTATGCTTCTGCTCACTGTAAACACATCTCTCAGGCCTTTAATGGGACGACCACTGCAAGTGCCTATGACCTGACTGACTCTGTTTAAGATATGGAGGGAAAAGTGGCGACTCATACACTGTAAAAACAATGCAGACTCTCCCTCTCTTGTTTTCTTCAGAGGCTTCTGAGCACAGGGTCAATATTTATTTTACAGTTACTTGGAGACTGTGTCTTGTCTAGCACACCAGTTGGGCTACTGAAGGCTAATGGCTGTAATACCAATAAGTCACGTAGATATTAGTCAGTGTCACACTGATGGTGAAATGGAAAAGTGAAGTGGTTCATTCATGTGGTACGATCCACTGTTTGAAAGATGTGACGCCCACTTACACAAACTGACTGGTGACATCCAGAAAAATCACATTGTGGTTTATACTTTTACCATCTGAGATCTTTGAAAGTGAACTTGATCTGTTAATCGACTGATGAATCGGATTTTTGGCAGACTGCATGGAGCCAATTCCTATTTTGGAATGAGTGGAAACAGAATAAGACCGCATAACTCCAACTGAAGGTATAATGCAGACATTTGAGAGGATTGATGCCACTCTTATATCTGTCTGTTAAATATTAATCAAGATCCAGCAGCTGGTTAGCTTAGGCTACATTAGCATAAAAACTAGGAGCAGGAGGAAGCAGTCGTCCTGCCTCTGTCCAAAGGTCAAACAAATTTGCCTAATAGCCCCTCCCTGATTGTCATGATATATCCTGTTTGTTTAGTATCTACAAAAACCTATCTATAAAATTCACAAGTTGTGTTTTTAACCTGTTTTAGCATAAAGACTATTTCCAGTCTTTATGCTAAGCTAAGTTAAACTAAACGTGTCAGTGTAGCAGTGTTTGATCTGCATTAAACATCCCATTAAAAATGCATATATATTTGCGTTTTTAACAGCCCTTCTTTACCACTATAAGTATGGGCTATTTGCTATATATGTTTTACTTTGGAACAGGGCTTTTCCAATAGCAGATCTGCATTTATTTATTTTTTTGCCATGAAACAGCAGCTTGTAAGTGCAATTCTTTTACGCCAAGCTGCAGCATAAAGCCTCTCTCATAGCACCGACTGGTGGAGCTCACTGCAGCCTTATAATATAAATCTGACTGTAGCCACAAAACCAGTGTGGCGTCCATTTAATTTTTCCACAGCTACAAATTTTAAAGTGGACCCACTCTGCGCCAGTTTCCAGAGCTTTGATTGAGACTAAATGAGAGCCTTCTGCAGAGCGGGACAAACACAACCACAGCAGGATGGTTGAGAGTTTTTAGCTTCATGAAGTGAAGCTGTTTGTTGCTATTTTCTTTCCAGCTTTTCAGTTTTCTGAATACTACGTTATGAGGAAATCATTTTCTGAAATCTTTCTTTTGTTGGTTTTGATTTTTACAGGTCTGTAATGAACAAATTCCACAAATCAAAATATACTTTCACATCAAAACATACTTTTTATACTTTTACTGCAGCATTATGAGTCAGAGTGGACCTCTGTGGTCATGTCAGAGGTTTGATATAAAACAATGGAGTCTCAAGGTCGGCATGTGACCAGTTGGCAAGGCAACTGTACTATTGAGTAAATAAGGCAATGTGCTATTTCCAGAGCTCCATCTTCAGGCTGTCAACTATGCTTGAATAGACAAAGTAGGTCTCTGGAGGAGAAGGTCAGAGTGTGCTGCATTAATGGACTCTTGTTGCTTCGAGGGCTTTGGTAGTCAGGGGAAGTGTTTGCTTTGGTTCAGGGGATAGATTAGGATGAGAGGAGCAGAGACATACGTGACCAACCGACACAGACTAAGGAACATTTTACTAATTTAAACAGGAGTTGTTTTCCATCCACCTTAGTTTGATTGAAGTGTACGTTTGATTCAAAATGATAAAGTTACCTTATTTTGTACCATATTAAATCTCTAACTCGATATAAAAAACGTCTTTGTTTTTTAAATAGAGCAGGTCTATGTTCTGTATTAATACTGTGAAAGTAAAGTGCTCAGTCCGCAGAGAAGCCTATATTTCAAAACTGGGCCTTAAAACCAGCTGTCAGGACTTCTGTAACTTTGTGATGTCACAAGAAAGCAGTCACTGCCCTCAGCCGCGCCCCCAAGCCCAGCCCACCTAGACCCACCTACCAACTTGGCAGGACTTGGTTTCTCTGAGTGTTTTATCTGAAATACATTGAAATACTGAAATACATTTTTATTCAATCAATCAGAAAACCGTCAGCCAATAAGGATGAGGATCTGAACCTCTATTCTGATTGGCTGACTGACCTGTTGTTACTGGAGCTCCAGAGAGAAGCCTGAAGAGGAAAAGAAGGAAAACTACACTGAGATGGTTTTGGTTCCTAAAACCACAAATTTATCTTCTTATGGATCAACACTTCAGATAAAACACTGGAAAAGTGTAAAATATGGGACCTTTAAAATTAGACAAATGGTCTTTGTAATGCAACACACATTTGCATACATTTTGGAGACATGCATTAGTCATTGTTGTTAAATTTGCATGATATTTGGATGGAAACAAATCTCACTGCAGTTTCATAAGCACCGGATGACTTAACGCACAGAACTATGTGTAATCGTTTAGTCCAAATGAAACCACAGACTTAAGGTAAGAGATTTCACTCAACATTAATAAATTCAATAAAGCATCCAGAATGAGGTTGTCCAGAAAAAAAAATAAAAAAATCAACAATCCACCAATCATAAGCTCTGTAGTCCCAGAGAGAGTGTGTCATTCCTATCAGCTTGACCTTCATGACCTGCTGGCTCGGCCGCTGGAGTTCAAACTTCTCACAACTCCCTCTCAAAAATTTTCTCCAGTGGGGGCATTTTCACTCCGATGACTATTGGGCTCGAGCTCCTCCTCTTTGCTATATAAAGACCCACAACTTCTCCAGAGGAAAAAACCCTCTTTGCAGGGCTGACGCCACATGCATGTCAGTAATGGAACTTGTTTGATGTGGCCAGGTGATTGAGGCCAGCTGCAGCAGCTACAGGAGAACAGCTTGTATTCCTTTGATTGCAAGAATGTAGTGTGTGTGCATGTGTGTGTGTGTGTGTGTGTGTGTGTGTGTGTGTGTGTGTGCGCGCATCCAGGCAACATACAATATGTCTGAATACACACTACACACATTTACGTGTGAGTGCTGTACGTGAGGGTGTGTGTGGTCACGGTGGATTGCAGAAGGAGGATTGCTGGAAGGGATTCCCTCTGCTTGTGCTTTTCATTGGGGCAAACACACACTTCCACTTGGCAGAACTGTTCCATTGACCTCAAAGCACCTCAAAGCCACTGTATACAGCACACTGTAAAAACTATGAGCTCATTTGTTCTGAAACTCAGAACAAATATGTTTCATAATGTGTCAGAAGTTCCTCAAAATACAATTGGAATGAAGTCTGTATGAGGGGACTTTTTTTTTAAAGGAGCTATTTGTAAGTTTTGCTACTGCTACATACAGACATACGTTATACGCTAACGTTAGCATTAACAGCTTCAGGTATCGTTGCATTTACAATACAGCAGGTTATGATGAACTTCTTCTTCAGGGCAGCCTGGATACTACAGTCCGGTATCGGAACAAGCCAAAACTAGCTGGTTAGCATGCTGGCTAAAGGACGCGATAGAAATAGGTGACAGGTGACAGAAGCAAAGAGCGTTATTTTCCCTCTCTGGAAAAGTTTGATGCTGAACTGAAACAGCTGTTGATGCTAATGTTAGCGATGTGGCAAAAAACTAAACTTACACACGGTTCCTTTAAAGACCTGTTTGGTTTGTTTTATACAGTAATTACAAACAAACAAGCAAAGATGAAGTGTTCAGATTCTATACAACACCACGATGCAAAACTACTACTATTACAGGTAAAAAAACCTTTACTGGAAGAATCCAAGTAAAAATGGTCTTCATGAGGAGACAAGGCCCCCGCCAGTGTTATATTATTATATTTATAGGATGCTTTAACTGTAAGAATATATATATATATATATATATATATATATATATATATATATATATATATATATCTGTCTCTTATACA
>CM076652.1:3607633-3685611 GCA_038496675.1 Rachycentron canadum
GCTCCTCACTATAGCAGCTCTGTGCCTGTAACGTGTACATCACAGCTGCAGAACATAAAAGAAAACGTTAAAAAATACACAGAGAAAATATCTATTGACTGTTTATTATGTCAAAATAACATTTTCCACTATAGTCTATGTTTCCAGGCTGAATCTGATGTGTGTGACAAAATAATCATTTTGTAATCATTTCAGTTGGTGCCTTTGAAGACACTGACATTTTAGTGTGGAATATATATATATATATATATATATAATGCACATCATACATATCAAAATTTTAATCAGTTTATAGTAACTGCAGCTTCCAATAAATCTCTGGACAGGAGCAGAACTATAGTATAATATCCAAATACTTAAAGTACAGTACTTGCACTCTTAATGTTTCCTCGCAGCAATTTTAACTTTTACAGCGTTCCCGCATGTGATTTCAGATAATTTCACCAGCGGTCTGTTGAGTTGATTAGAGAGGGGTGGGCCAATCATAAAGCTGTATTCTATTCTGAGACTGGCAGGAGAGTCTGACTCACTGTCACAATGGAGGAGAACTGGGAGGGAGAGAAAGCAGCGAGTGGTGGAAGAAGTGGAGAGAGAAGCAGAAAACAGGGAAAGGAGAGACTGAAATTCCTTTTTTTTAAAGAAAAGATTTAACACAGAAAATTAAAATGTATCCAGATTCAGTCAAGAGAATCACTCTTTGCTGATCTTCAGGGGGAAAAGCTTAATCCAAACTCTCCCTTTTGAAACTGTTCATGTGGCAGAGCTGGAGGGACGCTGTGTAAATGGTGGCTATTTGGACCACACGTCCCTTCTTAAATACTAAAATTTGTAAAATGTACCTCCATTTCCTTCCTAAATCACATGTGAAACACATTTGAAATGTTTATTACATGTGAAATAATATGTCACATGGGACAATTTTACATGTGGTTTTCAGATGTGGCATAAATGATATGACAGCCCCTGTCTGTAAAATCTATGTATTTTACTGAATGGATTTATTTTGTCAATAAAGCTTAGCTGAATTTAAATTAATCTCATTGCAGTCAGCAGATTTTGGGGTGTGATACCGTTAGGGTGAATCTGTGAAACTAAATCAATAATGAAGGCTGCCACTTATCATTTGGAAGCTGACAGCGACCAATAGAAAGCAACACACGGGTATTGGCTACCATGACGCAACTACAGGAATGTAGGGAGGGAGGGGAGGAGAGGAGAGGAGCAGAATGGGAGGAAACGAGGGAGGAGAGACGGGGAGTGGTGAGGGATATCCCCTCATACTAACTAGCTACTTGGGTGTTTCACTGTTTTAATAAGGCAGAATTCAGGCATTTCAAAGAGCTCCCACGCAGGGAGCTGTTTGACCCCGCTCTGATGTAAAAAACCTGCCCCTGCTGGAGAAGAGGGCGGCCGAGCTCAGCCGGCGGACGCGTCAGGTGGCTCCCAGCGCACCGCTTCTCCGCTGCTGTAAACTCTCCCCCTGTGTCAACTTAAACAAAAATAAACACTTGGTATTTATGCGGCCAGGCTGCTCTCCGATGGAAATAATTCTCCTTCTCCAACAGCAAGGCGTGTGCAGCACTGACTGTGGGAAACGTGTGTTCCAACAACAGGAAATTCGTAATGTTTCCTCTGTTGGAGCGAGGATGTTCGCGTGTCCAAGCCCGCAGCTCAGACAGACGCACAGGCATTTTACGCGTGTGAAAGTTTGCCATAGTAAGTTTTTAATACATTTGCAAAACCTCTCCCTAACAGGAGCGAAGCCACTGAGGAGAAGCACAAGTGGCACCACAGCGCGCAGCTTGTGCGCAAAGAACTGACGCGCACAGCCGCACATAACACCAGTTTGACAGCTCATGGAGTTTATTTCAGTTAACTGTGATTGTGAGGCGGCTCCACTAATAAGAAATAAAGCGCAAACTCTGCAGCAGGTGTTCTGGCGAGGTTCTGGTTTTAAGGTGCCGCAGAACAGACAGAAAGCTCACAGCAGCTGCGCGTTACCTCCTAAAATTTAAAGATCAAAACTTAATAGCAGTTCAGGGTTGACTCACCTTGACAACGTCGTCGTTTATGTGCTTGGGGTCTCGGTTGACCAGGTCGATCTCTTTGGTGTGGACATCCTCCATCGTCTTCTCGTTCAGACTCTCGTTGTCCATGTCTTTATTGTTGGGTTTGTATATGTTCCCTTGCTTTCGGATGAAAGGCGAATGCAGAAACTCCTGTCAGAGATCCGGAGGAGGCAGAAAAAGAAGAGAGTGAGGAGGAGGAGGAGGAGGGATAGCGTGCGGTGCGCTGAGAGGGAGAGAGACTGGAGCTGCGAGTTACCAGCCTACCCTACAAACAGGGATAGGCTTAAGTGACTAGAAAGTGAAGCACCACACCCCTCGAACCAGCCGCAAGGGGTCCTCACCACCCAGACAGAAATCTAATATCCTGACAAAGTTTATTCAACACGAACCTGTGAGCATGGCAACGGGTTTAAGAAATGCGTAAAAGCGCGTAATGCAAATATGACTAAAATCTCTCTTTAAGATAGTACTTCTGCACATATTTTGGTTTACTAAATATGTTTTTAATTTGACTCGTGAATATATATGTCCTGGTGAATATATGTCCACATTTAATTCAAAAAAACAAAAAAAACACTAGGTTTCAGTGTCCACCGCTTTAAAAAAAAGTTTGTGCGTAAAGACTCCTTTGGTCTCCACAGCCCTACTTGTGAGTCTTTCCAGTACACTCCCATTTATGCTCACAACATAATGCTTCATTATAGCCAGTGTTAAAACACGTGTGTGGTTTATGACTGAACCCTCCTGTTAGAAAAGTGTGTGGGTTTAGTCTCTTTTGCGCTTTTACGCACGAAAACGTAAATTCCGATTTGGTGCGTAAAACAATAACTGGTTAGTGTGTTAGTGGTGGTTTTAGCAGGTAACAGCTGACACCCTCATGTTAATGCGAACTGAATGGCTCTTCACATTCCCTAACTTGGTGTGGGAGACGCGTTCATGACTAGGTGCCAGAATAAGAAAATGATAACGACCGGAGTTGGAAAAATATCAAAATTTCCCTCATGGTTATAAATTATGAGCGAAAAATAATCAGCTAAGTGATGAGGAAATCCGTATCAGTTAAAAAAACACTCCACAGAAATAAAAAGTGCCAGCTGTGAACGGAGAACTATACTGTACCTCCTCTGTTTCGCCGTGCTTCAGTCCTCCTGTCATGCTGTTCCTCAAATTTGAACAGATTACAGCGGTGAAACAAGACAAGAAGATAATATAGGGAGCCGTGTGGGAGGCGTGGAGGCGAACTGAGTGGACCGGGGCTCTTCCCGGGGACCTGTAGTGATCTAATTCCTGCCCTTTTCGCTGGACGTGACTGGAATTTAATGGCAGAGCTGTGAGGGGAGACCTCCGGTGTTTCCTCTGGTCCCACAGAGAAGAGCGGACTCTTTGCAGCCCGGGAGTCACCTGTGAGCTGAGACAGCAGAGCCACCGTTTAACCTGCTCGGCTGGAGGAGAGACTGACGTGATCTCAGACTAAAGGGGTGTTGTAACTTGCGAGGAATGACTTTATGTGGGGATAAAGGCAGAGAATAATAACCATGCCAAGGTGTGGATCGTTGCTTACCATGCCTTAGCCCAAGGGAGGCCAATTGAGGTGGCTATAATGGGTAGAAGCAATCAATCAATAAATAAAATCAAGGGAGTTTTCAGGACCAACCGGAATTCATTTAGCTGTTTCAGCAAACACTGATTCCTGATTGCTCATAGTAATATTTTAAGCCTGGACATGGTTGGTGTTGTTTTTAGCTTTACAAGGCTGGGAAGCCATGCTGGTCACTCTGGTCTGTTTACATTCTTACTCACCTTGGAGTGACACCAGCTGGCACACTCAGCTGTTTTCTGTCAGTAGATTTGATAGGTGCAATTTGCGTGTGTGATGGGTGCAACCTTTAACAGTTGTTTTCAGGTGAAATCTTCTATGTAATTTGCTTTTTACTGAGTGCAGATAAGAATTATGAGCAGTTGGTGCTGGCTCATGTCAGTTTGAGCAGAAAGTCACTCTTGTGTATCATGTTTTTTATGCATTATGTCAATTTAGGAGCAACTCTTCAAAGATTCAAGTCCCATTCTCTAATAATAAACCCTTAATTACATGTTGTAACTGACGAATTAATCTGTGGTGGATAAATATTTAGTGCTGCTTTACAGACAAATAAACAATACAATAAACGATTAATAAGAATCTGTTGCCAGGTTGTGAAAAATAAATTTCACCTTTTGTATTAGCTAATACATACAATGTTATCTCTCTATCTATATAATACCGTGTTGATAAATGGACTGTGGTTATGATGCACTGCACTTCCACGAGGTCCATGGTCAAAAGGTTTAGCAGGTTTTTGCCGATGACCTTAAAAAACAGGACAGAGGACAGACAGAGGATTGTATTTTATTTTTTGAATGAATGGACGAATGGTTCTTAAAATTAGAAAGAATTGAGTGTTGTTTGCCTCTGTCTGTAACTGTGCAGTGGAAAAGTATCCCTACTATATAAATAAACACACTCACTCTTTACCTCATTGGGCGTGGTGCTGAACACAGATCAAAATACCCAAATGAGCACCTGTTTGACACAGGTATGCTGCTGTAGACTCACAGAGGAAACTACATCAGCGGTTTCTGACCTGGAGTAGTAATGTAAGTATATTCTCTACTGTATACAGGTTATGTTGTATGAGAAATATTATTTTTGAACTGTATGAACAGCTTCTATATAATTGGTCCGCGCATGAACGTCACAGTCACGTATAAGCTTTCTTTTGGCGTCATATTAAAGTGAGGGTGAATTTCGGCCCCATGGCGGGACAGTGGGGACGTTAAATTGAGGTACTCTGTCCCCAGTGCCAGTGGCACCTTCAGTGTGGACGACAGCGTTGGAAAAGCTGTGAGGGCTCAACATGCGAACGACCTTTTGGACCTAGAAAAAAAAACAATGACTGCTCTTTAAAAACGACTGAACCATCAGGTATACTTGCATTTCTAAAGATAATAATGAGTCCATGCAGCTTTATAAAGCTGTAACAGATTCATTGAAGACTGGTTTACTGACTCAAACAAACAAAGAGCTGACACTAATTTGCCCACAATATAAGAAGCACATGATTTTTCATCAGGTGCATATTGACTGACACACGAGATGTGATGCAACTTGTACAAGGATTATGTTTAGGTCAGTGCTTGTCGTGCAGGAAGTGTGTGTATTAATAGCAACATTAATATAACAGAAGCCGCAGTAGAGGAATCAACAGTATTAAGACTTGCATCACTTAGTTCTTATGGGCTAATATCATTACCATCACTACTATAAGTCTTTGGGGAGATCAGTTTGCTTGCGAGTCCAAAGGAGGGATGGAGGTCGAAGGTCAAGATCAGCTGCTCAACACTTCCTCTATTGAGTGTCTCAGTGGGGTCAGGAGGGCATCAGGCATATTATTCCACCATATGTAATGGTAGCGCTTTAAGACGCGTGTCATAGTAGATCATCCATATCAGTCTATGGCTGGAGGTCAAAGGTCAGACCTCCCCTCAAAATCCTTGTTGTGTTTAATCTGTAGCTGAAACACAACAAAAAAACCCCCATCTTTACAGCGAGACCAGATCAGTTAGTGCAACTACTTCAGTCAGAAGCCGCAGAGCAAGTCAGAGCAACTGAACTTCACAGAGGAAAGTGTGTTTTTTTTATTTTTTTTATTTTGAAGATGGGCGTCAGTGACAGTCGATGCTTTGGTTTGTGGGTCTGACTCAGTTGACCGTCACGGGCAGCCGCGCGTTCCTCTCTGCTTGTATTCTGTGCGTCTGGCCTTTGCAGAGGTTGGCGGCGTGTTGAACAGGTAGAAGCGCTGTGCAGGCCTGCAGGTCCAACAGCAAAGCCTCAGGTCATGTTCCATCGGCCCACAGCTCGTCTTTGTAAAGGAAAGTGTCTTATGCAATCTCAGCAAAGTGATTTACGAGACCTCTCTGGAACGGAGCTGCATATCCCAACCACACTCATCTTCTCTGACAGCAAGAAGAAACCAGGTACAGAAAAAATGACCTTGAGGAACAATCTTTATTTCAGTCACATCTGGCTTAAAGTCAAGCATTTGTTGAGTATATCCACAGTCTGAGTGAAGTTAAAAATAGTTTAAAATGACAGAGAATAACATGCAAACAAATAAAAGTATTATTTTCTACTGACAGATGCAGGTCACATTAGGAACAGACATACGACATTTGAAGGAGCTGGGCTGAGCTGAGGTTATTTAGTGCTACATGTCATGTTGAGGAGAGAAAAAGCTTTAGCCACACACCTGTGTCTTCCACTATTGCACAACAACCACCTTGGTTTTTCCTCTGAGCGTTGGCTGGTGACTTGTCAGGAGTCCAACATCAGTGAAAAAATGAAAAACAAACAAAAAAGAAAAGCACTGGCAAACAAAACATCACGTCATGCACTGCCTGTCCTCTGTGTTGTCAGGCGTCTGTCTGGCTCCCCGCTGTAGAAGCGCAGAAGGTTAGCGTGCTAGCTCACGGTGCAATGTTGAGTAACAAGTTGGATTTGTCAAAAATGCAAACGTCAGTGACAGCTGTAATCCCGCCTGGTTGCGCTCCCTTCTTTCTGGATGACCACTCACTACAAGCAAAGGCTTAAAGGTTCATATGCCCAATTTCTAATAGTGTCTGTTTTAATTCAGTGATTATTTCACTTCTACTAAATGAAATTAAAAGTTTGTTTTGGTGAGCAAATGCACAAATAAGCATCTTTGCCCATCTTCTTTTAGCTAAATGTTTTGGTTTCCAGCATATCTACTGTTTAGGTAGATCTCAAAGCTGTCATCAACCCTGTAAACAAGCTCTGAAAACTTACTGTCCCGCTTCCTGCGGACTAGCCTCAAACAAAGATAAAAACAAAGCCCTTGTTTTCACCTGTTCCACTTTAATCCTAATTCTACTTCCACATCTGGACGAATTCTAACGCACACGCAGAAAATCTTCCGTCTCTCAGCCAATACCTGGATACTAGCCAGACTCTGCCCTGAGGTGGAAGTATAAGGGCCAGACTTGGGCCGAGGACCGAGACATATACAAGGCCATAAGTGATTTTACTGCCTGGGAACGCTCCATGTCTGCTGGTGTGTGGTATTAGCCAACTATTTGCTAATATGTTAGCCATAACCAGAGCATAATATCAGATGTGCTTGTCCTTCAGTCTGCACTCAAATAAATGAATGCATCTTTTCAAATCGATGGTATAGGTTTTTATGGCTGCACAGATTTGCATTCATCACATGAGACATAGACACTGGTAACAACAATTAAATACAGATACAGTACATGGTGTTAGACAATACAGTATGTGTCATGTTATCAGGGGTGGGTTTGCACTTGTAAGGAGAAGATTAAGTGGAAAAGCTGAAATCTCACTACAAAGCACAAATCAGTATAATACATGCTTCTGACACCTGTTGCACTGATTTTCTCTCTATTTTCTAAATTTGAGATCGTGCAGCTCATAGCATGTGATAAACTGTGCAGGGCTTGTACCTAAAACTTGAAATGATCATATCCACAGCAAAAAAAGAAAAAAAGAGGTCAAAATCATGTCGCTGTCTGATTCATCCTGGCTGTAGAAATACTCCCAAACCGGGTCCAGTACCTCACAGCAGTGCACCTAACACCAACAACTAACACCTCTAAATTAAATATGCAAGCACCAAAGTCTCAGTTCAACCGAGTCTCCATCGCACTGCAATAACTGAAGTGAACCTCTTTCATGTCAGACACCAAAAAAATCATTCAATGATTCCTAATTGAGAATTAGTTGTAGTTGCATAAATAATAAATTAGAAAGCCGCAGCTCTGATCAGTAACATGTGAAAACGCTCTCTACTGCACGTAGCTTACTGTAGCTCCATATGAAAGCAAATGCCCTGTGTTATTGCCAATGCACTGTGAGATCAACACAGCAGATCAAACAAGCCTGTGAATGTGCAACAAGCTGCGTCTTAGCATTTAATATTCAGATAAACTGCTCTCCGTCTACTCTGATTCAGTCCAATACATTCAACTTCTAGCTGATTCTTTTGCAATATATACAACATATATATCTATATATATATATATATATATATATATCTATATAAAAAGCAGAAATATTACATCTCGTAGCAGGTCAGCAGTGTGTTAACTATGAAGCTGCACGTCTCTCTCAGGCACAAAGTCATGGAATGACAAGAATTTCTTTTGGTCACAATCAGCAAAACAACTCAGTTTTGGGTGGTGCACATGAGCTCCTTATAAAGTCTCAGTTTGTCATAACAGCTAATGTTGCTGTAGTGATATTTAGAGGGTTTATTAACCATCAATCTCTACAAGCATTTACTGATTTGGCCGTACAAATGAAATGTGGTATTCTTGGGTCAAAAGTGGCAGAATTTGGTACAAAAAGTGACATTTTGCATAATCTAGGTTACAAATTACTGTTGTCTCAATGTTGCCTACGTGATTATTTCATTATGAATACACACATTGAAGTAATGTAAGTCAAATAATGTTGAAACAAGAAATTTTTGTAACTGTATATGTAACCCAGGTGGGTTTGACATTACAGATTCTGTGTCCTGAGGATGTTTGATAAACTGGACCCTTGTGGACTTAATCTGAAACAGTTTCTACAGTTATTGACAGGATGCGTCCAGATTTTATATTGGACTTTATAAGGACTCATGTGCATCATTTATTCTTCTATTCCACAGCATATCTCTCTCTCCTCAAGGCGTCTGGTCTGCGTCAGTTCTCTGTGGTTCTGACTTGGATGAAGGAGAGGCTCTTTCCCATGCTGAGGAAGAGCGGCCTGATGAACATGTCCGTCAGACTCCTCCACACCACCTGGACGGACGGCAAGAGCATCATGCAGCTCTGGATCACGGGCATCACCAACCTGGAAGGATGAGGTCAAAGAGGTCACTTAGAGAAGATACTGAGAGTCGACATCATCAGAAAGCTCGGTGAATGACGTCAGGGAGGTGGACTCGAACCGTGATGTGTATGTTTGAGTTTCAGCAACACACTCAACCTTTGTCCTGAATGAATTTCAGGGGCAGTGGATTAAATTTATGTGACATCTATATTTGTGATGCTGTGGTTTCTTCCATTTGCATCTGTGTTGATAACAATGTTTCTTGAAAATGCCTTTAAACACTTTGTCTTCACGGTATTTAGACATTGGAAACAAACATGTTAAAAATCCATGTTATTAATAAAGGAATCATCCAGGTTTTAATATTTCTTTTTTCCAGTGATTTCCATTTTTTTTTTTTTTTAATGATGATTCAACTCCTATTTGGTTTATTGTAGTGAAACCAAATTCTAATGTAAACTATTTACCCAATCTTATCTGTAACCGTTTGTCATGGCTGCGATGTCATTTTTATAGAAGTCCTTGATTGTTGTGCTCCTGCCGCTTGTTCCCTTCTCTCCAGTGTCTTACCTCAAATAAGAGGGCGCACTGTGAAAGCTGCATCTCCCCCACACAGCCCCTCCCTCTGTGTGATCTCCCTTCCTGACATTCCAGATGTATTGACCGGCTCTGTGTCCCGTGTCAGGCCCGTATTGATGAATACCTGAGCTGGTTTCCTCCTCCAGACCGCTGCGGTGGAGCTCGAGCTTGTGACCTCGCCACGGTGAAAGGTCACGCGAAAGCAACTTAGCGCGGTGCTGCATCTGCATGTGAAGAATGTCCCACTCTGCTCTGAAAATAGGCTTCAATTGCTGCTGAAATGCCAGCGATCTGGCGAAAGGGCATGGGGCGTTTTTTCCACTACTTTATTTTTTTCCACTACACAAACCAACATTCCTCCCCAACTTTCCATAGAGTGCTTTGCTTCTGTGGCATAAAATGTTGGTTCATCAAGTTGTAATAAATGGGACTCTTTGGGAGCCTGGTGGATGCTGCGCGCTTTGCATGAAGCCTGGAAGCACCTGGTTCAACTCACAGCGACAGTGACACAACTATCCAAATACAAGTACAAAAACTAAATATTTCAATGTTAAACTACATGTGACGTTAATGGTAGAAATAACTTGTGCCTGTGTTTTCCTAAACAGCCAGAATAGGTCTGCAGGAAAGCCCCTGAGGGAGAGTCACTAATGATCCTGTAATGTTCCCATAAGAGATTTAAACTGGGTCTTTTATGCCCACAACGGGGTTTTAATACATACTTTAATGGTATTTTACATGGTTTTATATCAATATTATACTTTATAGGTGTATTGGAAGTTATAATGTAAAGATTTGTGATGAGTTTTTTTTTTATCATTTTGTATCACTAAAATACTCTTATTGTGTAGTATGTCTATTGTGATGTATAGTCTTTTCAATTTAAATGTTTTCTTTCCCACATTTTGTGCATTGTCTGCTTCACTGTGCGACAAGCAAATGTGCTGTTTGGATGCTGTTGCATAATTATTTGGTAACGTTTTGCACAGTCTCAGAGAAAGCGGGCACCAAACAGAAGCTGACAGGAGCCTCTCCCTACCAGATGTGGATGCAGCTGAGCACCCCGAAGACCAGACCGAGGACGAAAGCCACGGGCACGGCCAGCAGCGTGGTCAGCAGCCGGTAAAAGAGGAATTTGACCAGCTCGAAGGCGGCGTGGCTTCCTATCCACACTCTGTCGAAGCTGTGTGAAGAGACGGGCTCCGCGATGACATCTTCAAAACCGACCTGATAGATCACACAGGAACAGGGAGGCAGATTACACAACAGACACACAAACACTGGCAGGAAGGTGCCTGGGGATGATGGGTTGACGCGCAGGCAGCCACTTCCAGGTATTCATGCCCCGCATTACCAATCTGAGAGCTCATGACATGAAAAACAATGAGGCTGCGCTGGTTGTAACAGCTGATAATTCATCTCCACGGCTCGTAGTGTAACTCGTGCAGTTTCACTTTCAAAGTGTCACTGCGCACAATGCACGGACGTTACCTTCAAGTGCGCGTTGGTGTCGTTCGGATCTCGGTCCGGTTCCGCCGTGTACACCTTCCCCTTCTTCGACAGAATGGGCTCTATCGATCTGTTGAACTCGTCTTCGTCCATAACTATGCTGGTGTCCGATTTCTCCTTCTCCAGACCCATGTCGTCCAGTGAGACGGGGGCAGACGATGCCGGGGAGAGCAGCTGGAGACGGTGCGCTCTGCGCTCTGCGCCGGACTGAGCGGCACCCCGCCCCGTATGGAAAGCAGCGCAGCGTGGGGCCGAGGAGACACAACAAGCTCTAAGTCACTTCCCCACACCGTTTCGAGAGCTCAGTGATGACTGACACTACTGTGCAGCGCGCTGCCCTCCGGTTATGAGCCATGGAGACCCAAGGAGTCCTCAGGATTCAGTGCCAGGGGAACACAGCGGCCCTCTGCAGGCATGTGATGAAGCGTGAGGGGACAAGAACCTGCTTTTCTGTTCATCACTGAAAAATGATCTCTGTGAGAAGTTGATAAGATGCATTCTTTTTCTGACATAAATCATGATGTTTTGGAAAATGTAACCACCTGTACATTTGATTTATGGCGCAGAAAACATCAGTTAACACCCCCCCCTCTCTCTCTCTCTTTCCACCTCAGGCTGTGTGTTTTTTTGGAAAGAGACAGCCTCATGTTTATTTCCACAACATATTATAGTTGATATAGCTGAACTCACTGTTCTACCTGTGGAGTTGATTTACCTCTAATTTTCTCTCAGGTCCTGGTTGTGTAGATTTATTACACTTTGGCTTTTTCATGCTCTGAACACACACCAACCCGCCAACATTGTTAGAATAACTGCAGGTCTTCAGATGTCTAAACAGGAACCTGAACAGGAAGACATTTTGCTCCGGCAGATGATATTTTCGTCTCTGTGGACGCAGCACGTCTGACCTGACTCCATGAGCCCGGAGAAACACACCATAATCGTACTATATTATGGTAATAATCAATATTACTGCATAAGTCTATATGGTGATGGAAACACGCTCTAAGTTTGTGTTTCCCTGTGTGTGGTGATGGTCAGCTTCGTCAGCATGTGATAACACACTGGCCCAGTTTTCTTTAAATCTCTCTGTGTTCATTCCACCTGAACATGATGTGATGAATTCCACCTAATTGTGACAGTGCATTCACTGTATAGTCACCTTAATGCACCCCTGTGTGTTTCATACACAGTGTGCATGCATTGTGTGTCCATACGTCACAGCACATTCTTTACAGGTTAGGAAAGTGTGAGTGTGATTGTTGGTCTCCATGTGTCGGCTCTGTGACAAGACTGGTGACCCGTCCAGGTGTAACCCACATATCGGCCGGGATTGTCTCCAGCTCCAGCTCTAACTTACACTGCTTGCTGACACGCAGGCGACGTGACTGTGCAAACACAGTTATCAAGGGAAATCGACAACATCAGCAACACAAAAGAGAAACGTAATCCAAGGCTGACACCCAGAACACACACCATGAAAGGTCTTTTATTTTGGACGTGAGGCGCGATGAGGTGGCTGCAGGCAGGTGGCAGGTGCTTTGGGGGGGTCAGGCTTATTAGAACCAGGGAACGACGCTAGAACGACAAATGAAGACACCGGTAAGGCTACGATACTGAGCTGGAGCGTGTTACATAGACAAATCATGTCTGGAACAATGACCTGACGGGGAGTGAATGCGGCTTTTAACAGGTGGAGAAGAATGAAAAAAATGCACGCTCACAACAAGTCGACACAGATGGTGACACCTGTTGTGATATTATCAAAGTCTATTAACAGACAAGCTGCTTCTTCCATGTTGAGTGAGTCCAGGTATTCCCCCAGCTCCCTCCAGTTTCCTGGCCAGGACATACAGGAGGTTTAACATTAACAAACTGATATCAAGGACGTTGCTGTTTCAACACCTGGACAGTCCCAGAGCAGGTGGAGTAACAAACCTTAATTGCCACAACTGTGCCACCATAAATCCAGGTGTTTGCCATCCACCTAGATAATCTAACATAAGCGGTTGCCAGTGTTGACGAGCAAACAGAGGCAGAGTTAAAGTGTTTTTCAAGAGGGCGTGTTTTTAACTTCCAAGCCACGACGACAAGAAAAGAACATTTCCTCAAAATATACAACGGCAGAAGAGGCATTTTTATTCGTGTCCATCAACTGAGCAAACAAAGAAGCAGGAACAAAGAAGAAAGTTCAACGTCTTTGAATTTTGATTGTCAGATAAGCTACAAAGCTAAGCTACAAAGCTAAGCTACAAAGCTAAGCTAACTGACAAGCTCACAAGAATTTGAAAGCTGCATTGTATCAGCTTCCTCCTCTTTTGTCTTTTCTATTGATTCTCACTCTGTCATTACAAAACCATTCAGTCACAAGCTCAGTTCTGTGGTTTAAGTCCAGGTCAGCCGGTAAAATGGAAAGGTAACCACCCGAGCAGCAGTGTCTCTTCAAAGTGTTTGGGCTACTAAAAGGCCAACCTGACTGCAGTCCTGCACTTTGCATCTCATTTGTTAAATGCAGCAGCTCCAGTGTCCTGCCGACTGTCAACCTGTCAACAACACGCTCTTTTGTTTAGACACCAGGGACTGGAAATAACACGCAGAGGCAATAAAAGTAGGTGAGTGACAGCAAAGCAGAAACACAGCCGGCAGAACAGAGGGGATACTGGGCATTCAGAGCAACCAGAGTGATCCCTGGTCCTGAGCGCCACCACAATACAACAACACAATCCTCACGGATTAACACACACAGGGGCGATTCTGACAGACAAGCATTCAGCAAGGGGGTGGGTGTGTGCGTGGGAGGTGGCGGCCTGAGGATGAGGCAGCGTGGGAGGACAGCGTTGACATGAGAGAATGAGAGTGCGACAGACAAACAGACAGACAGACAGACAGCAGCAGAAGAAGAAGTTGTTGCCTCTGGTTTGTGTTACAGTTGTACGAGACTTTCACACAGTCAACAGCAGAGCCTCATAAGGATGAAGATGTTGCTCCATCTCTGTCCAAAACCTTAAACCAAATATCGCCCAGATTGCAATGAAACAAATTTTTAGAATTTTTTGCTTTGTAACAAAATTCAAGGTCATGGTCCCAAGATGATGTTTTTTTTTTTTTTTTTTTTTTTTTGATTTTCCATCATTTAATCAAAATTTCAAAAAAATATAAGAACATAAAAAATGATATACAGTCATACGGAGCACATTCATGCTCCTCAGAGGATGAACTCAAAATATCAAACTTTGCACAAAAGACTCTTGATATTTGTTGTGTTGCTGGTGGCACGCGACAATATGGGGCAGCACAAAGTAGGAGATTTGTAGAACATCCTCATGCTCCCAACAGGATGAACCAATTGAATCAATACCCAAGTGTTTTTATGCCTCTGTGCTAGAAACAGTCAGTATTTTGTTTTTGGGTTGTCTGTTCATCACAGCTTCGTAGAGGTAATAGCTCAGTAATCCCTTCACTGAACTTCTTCAAATCCGGCACAGACATTCACCGGGACTCGAGAATGAACTGATTTGATTTTGGTGGTAAAAGGTCAAAGGTCAAGGTCATGGTGACTTCACAAAACACTGTTTAGCTATTACCTAAGACTTCACAAAGCAATTATGACAAAATCTCACACAAGTGTTTGTTCTTCTGTCTAAGGACAAGGTTTAATCTCACTGCTGAGGTTTTCAGACACTTTTCTGTTGAATGTGCTGAAAATTGTATCTCTTTATGTGCCTTAACATGACTTTGTCTAGAAATATAATGCAATATGTTTCAAAAATACTGCCTTTGTTATTACCATGTAAACCTTACTTCTATTACACGGTCATCTGAAATGTTTTATGAACTTCTAGGTATCACAAAGATGAGATTTGTTGTCTATTGTTTACGTGACATTTAACAGATGTTGTTATTTGTGTCTACGTCACAATCTGATGTAATTTAATTATTCAACTGGTGCTAAAACAATAAAACTTGTTTTTAATGAAAATGTTACGTAGCGTTCAGCTGAGGAGGAGTGAAGACGTCAGTTAAAACCACAGAGATGTGATAAAATGCTGTTTGCATGTTATATTGAGAGCAATATAACATTAACAGTACATCTCGTTTTTATCTCCATTCCATGCTCAGTTCAGCCAAAACCTTTTATCTCACTGTTCATACATTAGTCAGTAGATGGGCTGTGTCTACGCTGGAGTCTGGCCCTGTCAGCCGCTCTTTAACCCAACCATCATCAGGCCTCATCATCGCAGCCAATAGAAACTCATTAATAACTGTCCAACACAGAGATGGATGAATAAAGTCAAGCCAAGGCTAAGATGAATGTAATCTGAAAATATTTAAACACGTTTTTTCCAGTTAATCATGTTGGTGAAATAGTTGGACCCTACATATTAGTGTCTATTACTAAGTAAACTTGAACTTGACCGTGAAAGCTTGCGATGAGTAAACAAAGGTTCATGTGAGTTTATGGGCTGGTGTGAAGACAGTGGAGGTTAATATCAGGCATGATGGTAGGAAATCCTCTGTCATCATTATCTCTCTTTATATTTTGGCCACTGATAAGGAAACGGCAACTGACCTGTGCCCCTTATTTTCTTAAAAATGGCCACAAACAACAGTCTTTACCAAAAAGAATCAACTATCTCATTTCGTGTCCTTATTGCTGTATGTCAGTTATGAACAGTGAAATGCACATATGCTGATGTAGGTGAGCAGGTGTCTGCAGCTCCTCTGCAGGCGTCACCAGCTGCCCTTCCTCTCGATCCTGCAGGTTAATATTTAATTAATTCACCAAACAGCCACATTCCAGGACGTCCCGGCCAGCGTTCCCTCAAGGACCTATGTCTTGATGTGGAACGCTGTGGAATGCTTCCTCTGACTTCATAAGGAATAAATGTGTATTTGTCCAGGAGTTTCCAGGGGGAACAATGATATCAGTTCACCCGCAGAGCACTGGGATTTCCTGTTACACTCAAAGGACCCTCAACTCTGAGCTTTAAAACACACTTCACCTTAAGGACACTGAGGGGAAAGGCGTGTATGTGTGCGTGAGTTGATGTGTGTGTGTGTAGGTGTGCGTACTATAAGTAAGTTAAAGGGAAACACCCAAACTTTATTTCACTTTCAAAAGGGTTTTTTTTCTTTCCAACACGGCAATGTATAAAAAGTGTTGAGACTCAGATTCAGACGAACAGTCTGAAAGTTTCAAACGAATAAAAACAAACAAAAATTATAAGAGTACAAAACAATAGAAGCACAGATCATCTACATAACCTGCAATGCAGTTTAAATCTCATCTGAAATATTTATTCATCAGTTAAAGATGGAAATCGTTTCTGTCTGTTGATTTATTGCTGAAAATCAACTCAAATTACTGAAATATCAGCGTCATGATAATTTCGCCTGCAGTAAATCGTGGATTTGGCTCAGATTTGAGCCAAACCAGAAACATTGGATGTGAAAAAAAGTGATAAATGAGACCCAGACTGTTAAATGTGTAATAGCGAGTCAGCTCAGATTTATTTAACTGAGCAAGTTGGTCTTATAGGCTGCAAACACTGGGTATAAATACATGCGTATGTGCATGTCTGTGTTTGTGTGGGAGCATGCACACATGGTACATGTGTTCTGTACTGTATTTATCTTCATCTTTAGACTGTGGATGAGGTTGTGTGTGTGATGTAAACTCTGCCATGATTCTGTTTGTGCACTTTCTTACTGTGTGCACTGGTACAGGCCTCTGCTGTTTCATGTGGACGGGGCTGTCTGTTCTGGCTTCTTACTGTCCTGTACCTTCAGATTCCAGCTGCAGTGATAACCACTGTAGTTCTCTCTGGTTCAATCCAAAATAAATGCTTTTTTTTTTTTTTTTTTTTTTTGGGATGCGAGGAGACATGTACCAGCTGGAGCATCTGGCATATGCAAGTGGCCATTTTCTCTCTCTGATGCTACCGTCTTTGTGGGTGACTCATTCAAAATTTTTTTCCAGTAATAATGAATATTGCTTTCTGGCACAGACCAGCTGGTAAAAATGGGCCTGTTAAATAAAGAAAATGACCAAATGCTTAATCAAAGCAAGGCGGTGTATGTCTCAGTCACAGCCACAGAGACGTATATTTTACATGAAAATGAAATCAAGGAGTTCTGACTTAAATTTGATTTAAATAGCTGGGAAATATGCAGCAAAAACAATATGACTCTGATATATACAATTGCAATTAAAGCGCACATTTGAGCTAATATGCACATGTGCATAAAAAAGGGGGAAAACATGCCCACGTTTGATTTGACAACACTACGTCAGATTCTAAGTCACTAAGTCAGATTCAGACTGGTGAAGAAAGAAAGTAATTCGTTTTCACTGTCTCCTGCTTTTCCTGTCAGGTTAAGACGCAGTAACTTCAGTAGTAAACCTGTCGAGCTGAGTGTCGTCATTAAGACCCGAGTTTTGTCCTCACCATCACTGTTTACAGCCTCAAATACACCGAGGCTACAGCTACGCCCACTGCAACCTCAGGCTCATTCCAGTATATACTTACTAAGTAGTAGTACTAAGTATATGCTATACTTAAAGTACAAATGTGTACTGTGAATAAAATCTGTATAACATTTTATACCACGATAAATCTACTTGGGCCAAATGCTTGTGTTTCTTCTGACCCAGTATACACCCCTTTCCCACAGCCCAAGTCTGGACCATATACAACACAATGATCTGATACTACTTCCACTTTCCTACCCAGATGTGGAAGTACATGGGCCAGCCTTGGCCCATGCAACTGGAGTGTATTAAGAGCCAGAAGTTTCATTTTGGGATTTTTTGGGAAAAATATACTACAACACCGTTGTGTATTTATGTTGAAATGTGACTGAGCTGCCATATAAACTCCAGCCACTATCAGCAACCAGATTGAGAACACTTTACCAAGCTTCATACAGTGTAGTAAACATTTAAATTATATAAGTTAAATTATTTAGTCTGAGATTTAACATGTCTGAACTCATATCTTTATAACTCACGCACGCAACAGGCTTTTAGTTCATGTTACAGAGACGTCTGAATTAAACCATGCATCTAAATAGTCTTGGCTTGATTACACCACTTTTAGAGAGATGGGGGTAATAAGGTGTCAGGTAAACTTAGATCTATTTAGAGAGTTCAGGAAGTACAAAGCTGCCCATACATAGTATCAGAAATAGAAGTACGTGTATCAGATGTAGCTCTGTCTCTTCACCTCTCCTCCGGCTCAACCTTCAGATGTGGTGGACGGATGGAGAGAGGAAGGAGGAATGTCCCGACAGGCCCCGGCATACTGAGGCACTGACTGTCACATTTGTTCTAGACAGTGGAAAGAAAATTTCACAACAAGCTCAACAGCCCCTCAAACCATTTTCCAAAATAGCCCTGATTGGTCTCACGAAATGTTGAACTCAGTCAGTGTCACCTGTCGCTCTGCCGTCTATATTCCTCTGCGATAGGACAGGTGTCTTCTGGCATTTGATCGACTGGTCCGGCAACATGAAAGAACTTTGTGGAGCGGATTGTGACCTGAACGCAGCCCACACGACAACAAGGAGCAATAAGTGTCGCTTCAAAATTACAAATATGACAAAGTAAATAGCACTTGCTCCGTGTTACTCACCTTTACCTCTTCTGTTATTTGTGTGTATTGAGACACTTTGTTGTATATCAAACAGATGCTGGTGCATTTCGAGGGGTCAGAGGTAATGGGGCAGCTAAGAGCAGCACCATCTGGTTCAAGGGAATCAAGAGGGATATAGGAAAAAATCCCCATCAAACCAGAGAGGAACTGGATGGACATCAGTGGATTATTGTTTTCACTTCCCACCAATTTGAGGATCATTTTATTATAGTTATGAGGCAGGAAATATCCCCAAAACTTCACTGGCTGCTCTCTTCTCTTGAGCGTTTCAAATGATCCAGTGCCAAAAACTAAGACTATCAACCTTTTAAAGGAGCCACGTGAAGCAGTATTGTTGTATCCCAGCAGTATTATCTCCTGCTATCAGCTTCTGCATCATTTGCCCCTCCTGAGCTCTCTGGGTGACACCGCTCCCTGTTGTTTTGTAGGAAACGGGCAGCCACCATCTGTCGCTGCAACGAGTGCAAAACAAACATCGTAAAAAAGTGATGGGAGCGGTTTTCTGTTGCGTTAGACTGCGATGAACCTGCATGTGTGTCATGTGTTCCAGTGAATTTTGATTATGAGGTTTAGGACAGTTTTTTTTTTTTTTTCTTTTTGACCCAAGGCCTTTTTCCCTGAGAGTGTGGGATGTTTGTTGCAGCTGTTGGCAAACTTGAGCGCAGCTCAGAAAAGGCTGAGATCATCAGTTTGAGGATTATCAGGACCGGTGACGACTGGTGGTGATATTGGGTCACATCAGATACACCTTGTTAAAGCAGCAACAGTGTTCTTCAACAAAAACTTACCTCCACGCAAACATGGTAAACAGAAATGTGAATTCTTACTTTTCCAGCCCTTTAATTGAAACCACGTTTATGAAAACGTAGGATTCTGTCTGTTGTTCTTTTGTTTCATTTGTACCGTGTCCCCAGTCTCTTCACTTCCAATTTTTTCTCCAAAGACAATGAAGAAAATGGATGACAACGTAAATAATCCACTACGTTCATGCTAACACCGTCATGGCTGCGGCCCCTCACCTCTCGCTCTTCATTCGAGCAGGAGCTTAAGAAGCAGTTCAGTGTCCGTCAGTGGTCAAAAGTCAGTGGCCTGTGGGCTCTATGAATTCAAATAATTTAAACCCAGATCAGTAAATCAAGGGGGCGTGCCAAAACACTTAACATTATAATGATGAATGGAAGTTGATGCCACTGTGTGTGGGCTGTAAAACATCTGCCTGTTCAAGGCTTATAAACTGGAAGCAAGTAGAATAAAAGTCATTTACCAGTGTTAACCCTTCTTGTTCATGTTAAACCTAAATCCTAAACCTAATGTTGTTTTAGGTTGGACCTCACTCGGTGTATCTCACTGTAGCCACAGTAGTGGAGCAGCCGCCTGATCAGGTGTTTTTGAGGCTCATGGACGTGGTTTCAAGCAGGAAACCAGAATGAAAACGCTGACAAAAACCACAGTCACAACTTCAATGTCACCATCGCTTAATGTCCAACTTTTAGTTTTATTTAGCTCTGACTTCTTCTACAAAACTTTCCTCTTACAAAGTTCATATTAGCGTCCTAAAGCACGAGTATAAAGGTGGACTAGATTGGTTTTCATGTTTGGTAGCAACCTTGTTAGCCTTTTTAAAGAGACTTACGTCGTAGAATAAAACATGACTAACCAGAATCCCATCAAAGAACCCATTCACTTCATGGATGAGGGAACCAGAAGTGCTAACATGCTAACTAACGTCTGTTATATACTATATCGGAACAACTAGAACTTTTCAATATTCTGGTCGAGACAAGTGTCAAGGAGCAGTAAAAACACGCTGTCTTTGTCAGGTAAATATTATATTATATATTGTTATCATCCGTTTGAAAGACTGTTGTTGATTAAGGGTTAACTTCTGTCTGAAGGCCTCCGTTCTGACAGCTTATACCCTCCTGTGCAGATTATTATGTGGCGCTTTGAATACAACCATCTACCAACCCGCTCTATAGAAAAGTCAGCATTGTTTCTTTGATCACTTTGGAAGCTATTGTTGCCAGGAAAACACTTGAATGGCCTTTTGATCATATTTCAGTTTGCCACCTTCTAGCTGGGAGCATTACCCATAAAACCCACTCTTGTGTCATCACACTAAAGAGCTCATAACCCGAATATTGGAAAATATCACCTCATGTGCAGCAGGAGACTTTTCTACCCGTTACTTAAATACAAACACTCAGAGTAAGTAAATGATGGCTCATGTCATTAGTTTGTATGGGTCATTATGCGCTTATTTAGTCAAACTGCAAAGTCACTAATGCAGCATGTATCTCAAGGAGAAAATAGCAGCAACATCATTTACGCTACATTCCCTCTAATCTTTTGCTAACACCCTGTCATCCCAGGACTGACTGACATTTCATGGCTTGTGCCAAAGGGATGTAATTTCCTCTCATGGATGGCAGACAAAGAATTACTCCCTTAAGTGATGAGTCTTGGCTCCAACCAGGTGGAAGACGCTGATGTTTTTCTTCCTTCTCCTTGAAAGTGATTTTGTGGCGGTGGATCATGGGAACATGGAGGATGACAGCACTGGAAGGTATGCAGAGCAGCTGTTGGGTCATGCACAGTAACACAGTGGTACAATGTATCTAGTGTTGACTCACTCTGCGTGGAGCTGAACAATTGGAAATCTTTGTATTTGCTGTTTTTCAGAAAAGCATTTAGGCATGAAAACAGGTTAGAGCGTTCACGTTCACTCCAGGAAACATGAGATATGGATCATTTGGGGTCATCGAGAACGAAGAACTTTTGTGAAGAAGTGCTCAAATCCAAAACAGCCTCTTTGGCCTCGAGGCAGCAGTGGTGGAAGAAAAGATTTTAATCCCTCTTCAAATAAATATACCTCAAAGGTAAACTCAAAGTCGTGCATTCAAACTGTGCCAATGTTAAGTAAAGGATATATTAAAGTGCAGCTATAGTAAAAGCAGTATGCAATCAATCAATCAATCAATCAATCAATCAATCAATCAATCAATCAATCAATCAATCAATCAATCAATCAATCAATCAATCAATCAATTGCCAATTAATGAAATCAAAATTGAAATTTACATTTACTCACTTTACTTTTATCCAAAGTGACTTACCGGTTCAGGACATAAGTAAAGCTTCAGTGCAGTAGGAGACCTTGGAGTTAGTACTAAGTACAAAATCTGTTCAGTAAGTGCGAGGGGATCAGGATCGGGGAACCACAGACCAGAACAGTCTGGACTGAGACTGACTTGTGTGCAGGGAAGTAATGCCAGATGATGTTCCTCCATGAAGGAATAAGGCTGTATGAGTGATCATTAGGATGTTTGACACATAATGAATTGATTATAGTAAAAAAGTAGAATGTTAATAGCATAAAAATAGAACATGAAATAAGTGTAAATGCAAAACCCATGCTATTATAAAACACAAGATAAAAAGCCAGTCTGAACTGAAATATCCATATTTTTATCCCCCCTCAGATCCTCTGGAAAGCCGCTCCCTGAGTCCATGGGCTGTTCTAGCGGCTTGAAGCATAACATCTCACAGCAGCATCTCCAGATGTTTTTGTTCTGCTTTGGGAAACAGAGAAGAGACAGAAAAGCGCAGAAAGCAGTGTAGATAAACTTAGAAATACCGTAAATAGGGTCATTTTCCTCTTCCTGATTGTAAAGTTCAATTTGTAAGCAACGAAACACACCATTGCTCAATTCACACAGTAGTTCTGCTGCTACGGCCTCACTGACCAGTACGCTGGCTAATGTTCCTGGTTATCATCTCAGTTCTTATCAGATAATCTTCCACCTCTGATCAAACTTGTTTTCTAATTGAAAAGCCATATCATGTCTCCAACTGTCAGACTTCAACCTCTGTGCAAATTGAGTCAGAGGTGAAAATGTTATGAAATTGCTCATTGGTGCAGCTGCTCATTTTCACAATACCCGGCACTTACATGCTGCCAAGTTTCCCCATTCTTCCTCCATATCACTTGTCATTTACTCCACAGTTGCCAAACAACGTACTGCACAAGGTCTTTCCCTTTGTGTGGCACAAAAGTTCATATTTTTACATAGTTTCAAACATTTGGTGTAACATGTTAATCCAAGATACCAAACAGCCTCAGGGCTGGAAATATACTGGTTATAGGTGAAACAGAACTAACCCTAAAATGTGTGTTAAAAACATTCATCACTTACGTGCTTTTCATCACTTGGCTGTTCTTCAGGTTCAGGTTGTTTTCTCCAGAGCTCTTTGGTCGCAGCTGTGCCAGTTCCCAAATACTGGAGAGCGGATTGTTCAATAGGATATTGATATTTCCAAAGTAATCATTCATATCTTTAAGCATAAAGTTTTGCAGTCAAGAACATTTTATAAAATTGTTATTTAATCACTTATTTGATCATATTCATGTGTCAAAATGTTTTTACTCACACTTATCTATTTAATTTGTTATTGTCTTGCAACCCACCATGATGATGATGCCACCCACTGGTTTGTGATCTGTTGTTTTGAAGCCTAGAATTTGCATGAAATCCATCCCCTGCTTCATGGTCTATTTTCTTCTAAATGTCACCATGATTTAAAAAAAAACATCATATTGTATTGAAGACTTGAAAGTGGAGACTGAAACGATAAACTCATTAGGAAAATGTTTACTGAGCTAATAAACCAAGTGAGAAGTAGGGACATTTTCCCATAGACCTCAATACAATCTGACTTTGTTTTGCAACCAGTGGAGTCATGCTCTAATGGTCATTAGATAGAATGAAGGTTTAAAGCACTTTAGCATTGGCTTCAAAAACGCAGGCCACTGAAATACACCTCTCATGTAATAACAGGGCTGAAATGATGCATAAAGTTTGTCTGAAAAGACACAGAACATCAGGTAATGTCTGTTTATGAGGTTGGAGGATGAGGATGGTTTTCTAGGAAAGGATTATATGAGCTCCATCGCTCAGGAGCTTCCTGCTTCTTCCACCCATATTGCCTTACTCATGCTTTCAACCCTGACACAAATATGGGCTGGGCTTGACACACCCAGCTGCTCCACGAGAATCAGCACATCCTCCTCAAGACTACAAACACACACACACACACACACACACACACACACACACACACACACACATCTACACCAACCCACATGTCCCAAACCACAGCGGCTCTGACTGGAAGCTCTGAATAACTGCTTAAAGATGTCCGCTTTTTTTTTTTCTTTCTTTTTTTAGCCCTGTATGTTCCATCACCCTCCATCAGGCAGAGGAATGCACCGGCTCTGCTTTTAGTTGGCAAAAACAAGATTTGTGAAACTAACAACAACGAACAAATACACAAAACATATCAGACTCACACACATCTGCTCATTTATGCATGTCATGGAAGTTTACTTTTCATATATATATGTATCTATGTATATATATAAAACAGAACAACAGTTAAAGGAGAGAAAACAACAGACTTTCAGTTCAAGATTTTCCCACTCTAGGTCACAGAAGGCTGGAGGCCATTCAAGGATGCTTTTGCTGAAAGATGCAAAACCTCCTGGACAGGTGTATCCTACACAGTGGCAGACAAAGGGACTCACACTCCACTCACACTCCATTTCACTTGACCTGCATGTTTTGACAGTGGGAGAACCCACAAAGACACAAGCATATGTAAAATACTGATAAAGTCATGCAGATGTTTTTGGTTTCATTTGTCCTGTAAAATTTTTCTGCTGCCACAGTAAGTCGATATTTTTAAGAGGCCATTTTAAAATAGAGCAGTTTTCTCTCCCACAGAATAAGAACAGGATTTCTTTGCCCGGGAGAGGTTGGTGGTGATTGTTGCAAGAGCTTTGGCCATGGTTGTGTTTACAAGACAAGAGGTTATAATACACCCTCTGAGAAGCACTATGGCTTCAGGGCAGATTGGAGGCTACAGTCACAATGATTGAACAATGTTTCTTTGAGATTGGGATGTAAACAGCTGTTAATGCTAACACTAGCCATGTAGCTGGCTATATTTTCTATATTTTTTATTCTATATTTTACATTTCCCAGGTTCTACAATATCTGTAAAGTCAGGGTTAGGGAAAGATTGTGGTTATGGCAAATAAAACATACGGTCACACAACAACGATCATGGTTAAAACTAATAATTACAGATCGATGACTGGACACAAACATTGGTCTAATGCTACACACCCATCCACATTTTAGCATCCTCCTTACCTACATTATTTCCTCCATGATTAGTATGGAAAGCCATCGTCTAGTATTGTTATTACTCATTAGGATACTGGGCTGGCTTCTGGATTTTGCATCCTTGATAGAAATGATGAAATGACAGAAAAATTGGCCAAGCAGCCGTGGAAGACTCTTTGAAGACCTGGATTCGAGAACGAGTTCTAAACACATGAGGTGTCATGTCATGTGAAATATGCCGCTGGTCAGATATGTAGCTGGGCAGTAGGTTAAGACGATCTCCGAAGGATTAAGCTTTAGAGATGGAGGCTGCCTTTCCAAAACACATTATATTAAGTTACTTTTTTTAAATTTCTGCTGCCATTGTGACAAACATTCATGCAGTGGTGATGCTTCCGATACAGCACGTGCACTCTCATGCATGTGAAAGGAGATATAAACTTAGCAAATGTATATTTGATGAGTTGGTGCTTGTTTGTGTTGCATTTGTGATCAACATTGTCAATCACAAGTGGATTGGAGGGTCTGACTGGGTCAATAATGCCGTAGACAGACCGTTAAAAACACATTCTTTATTGAGTGTGTAAACTTCCTTGCTCTGTGTGCTGAGGTATTCTCATTCCTGAGGTACTTCAACACCTGACACACATATGGAGGGTGTGGCGAACTGAGGAGCCACGAGCCAATGGGCATGTAGGCTCCCCGGTAGTTTTCCACAGACATCTAACCCTGGGATGTGAATGATGCTTTCACACAAAATGGCCACCGCTGGACGGCTTTCAAAACGGCACAAAGCTTTCTTTTAACGCGGCGGGGGGAAATCTCCAGTTTTAATGATGCGACTTTGCGGCAGGGTTTCCCCCTCAAGACAGAGCATGCGGCTCAGTCCACTTTCACAAATACAGCGCTGCATTGTCTCCAGCTGACTGCACATACTTAGCCTCTGTGCTTTATTTTTTTTGATAGTAGATACATTCTGAGTTGCTTTGCTCTTTGATACTCATCCAGTAGATCCATGTGCTGGAATTTATCTTGGTGGCATTGATCCAAGGACATTTGACAGAGCTTTAAATAACCCGAAATGGTAAGAGAGAAGAAGACGGTTCCTTTAGACCTTAAAAGCTTTTGAGGGGGAAGTTTTGAAAGGTTTGATTTGATACAGCGTCAATTTGAAAATAATGGATAAATATAAATAATTTATCAGGATTCATCAGGACTTCATTTGAGTTGCCAGATTGTATCATAGAAGACGTGCATTTTAATACTCAGTGTCTTTTAAGGACAGTCATGTAATATGAGAGGGGTCACACTACTTATACATTAATCTGGTGAATCTTTCAGTTTGTGGATGGATGTGAGGGGGGGACACAACAAGGTCTTACACATGAAAATGAATGAATGGCCTTGACGCTTAAAATGAAACTTCAGTACCAAGGTTTATTCATTACCTCTCTTGACTTATCTTCATCTGAATATCAACACTTCGAACCCTAAGGAAAACACTGTGACGAAGGTCTATGTGGATACAGTGGGGATTTAAAAGTAAGGAATAAAAATAAAGGACTCCTGAGGAATTTGTGAGGTGGGAGAAATTAGAAACTGATGAAATCGCCGACCCTCAAACATCCCCAATATAAACTGCTGAATGGCACCAACCAAAATCTGTGGTGTGATGATTCATTTTTAAGCATGTCACATGCAGGGAAATTACTCTGCGGGTTATACTGTCGTGAAACACCTACATAGGTGTTTGTGCATTTGAACGTCCTGGGTCGCCCAGTTCGTTGTCTTGGTAACGCTGGTGATAAAGACAAGTATCTGGTTTCCATTTAATCCAAATGATACGTTGTGCTGAGGAATCTCCCTGTGGCGGAGAAGTGGAAGGAGTGGTTGCTATGCTGCGAACAGGCGGTTGCCATGTTGGGAAGCAACCGCAGGGCCAGTCAAACAAACATCCCTTCTCTGAGTCATAGGCTGCCTCCCCCCTCCCTCCGTTTCGTCCCAGCAGTCCGTGGAGTTCCCTTGCTAAAATGGTCCTGACTTGCAGCTAGTCTGTAATTATGCCTGATTTCTCACTCACTCACTTTCAGTTCCTCTCTGACTCTCTCTCTTCAACCACGCCGTCCAAGCCCAGACACTGCCCACTCTGTTACCTTCTCTCTCCCTTTTCCGGTTCCTTCCACTCGAACACCGTTTGGGGCAGGTTTGACAAACCGGCTCCTGGACGATATTTTTAGGGGGTCGCCCCCCTCCCGTTTTCTTTCCACCTTGTTCCACAAACAAGCACTCCACTCCACTTCTGGAGGAGGAAAACTCAATTCGCTCACTCATTACAGACTCATCTGGCATGCATAGCTGAGCCCGCTGACCAAATGCAGCTGTTTGTTCTGCCTTCTTCGTCAACAGACGACAAGATGAAGACCAGATCAGGGCAGCGTGGTGCCAGGTTTAAAGATAATCTACTTTCATTTGCACTTCGCCTGGCACTCTTTGTGAGAGTCACTAGAGTGTCAGTAAGTAGTAAGTAGAATAAGATTCACCATGAATTTAGAAATGAGCAGAGAGAAGGTCAACCTGCAATGACTTTTTAACAGAATAGATGAATGGATTATCAAGCATCCACGTCATCTATCATGTGTGGTCAAGACATTTTTTCATTGAACACCACTTCAATCAGGAGAGACGAAAAGAGGAACAATAGTGTGAGAAATTAAAGTAAAAATGCAATTTATTATGAATGGAAGGGAATCTTTCCCTGGAGCCTGGAGCCTGGAGCCTGGAGCCTGGAGCCTGGAGCCTGGAGCCTGGAGCCTGGAGCCTGGAGCCTGGATTGGAGAGGATCTGGCGTCCATACCTGAGGTGGTGAAGGGGTGGCGACGGGCCACGAAATGAGCACGGTGCTGAGATGACAGCAGAGGGAGAGACAATTTAAAAAGTTTGACAGCTCAGGAGTGATTGGCTGAAGACTGCCGTGTCAGGTTGGGATTGGATGAAAACGGGTGGAGCTGTGTTTGTGACTCTGAAGTGCGTGAGTGAGGGGATAGTCTTCATGACTGAACTATCATTGAGCTTCATTTGATAAGTCTAAGGTTGTGATGCAGTTTAAAGGTTCTAGTGTTGTAATTTTAAGTGTTTATATCAATAAGAAAATATATATGTGGCATTAAATTCCAAAAAAGTGTAGATTTTTAGTTATTGAGTTTTGTTTTGCAGACCATAGGCCCACAAACAATTATCTTATCATTATTATTAATTTATTTCATATGATAAACAAAACTGGAAAATATTAAGACCATCTGAGGATAATGATATTAAGTTGTTTGTATTCTGTATTATGGGACACAGCTTCAAATGTTGAAAATCATTGTTGTGTGGTCTGTTTTAACACAGTTGCTTAGCTTGGGGACAGTTACCATAACTGTCTCCACCCTATCAGCCATTACTGAACATCGTGTGCTGGCGAGACACACTTACCTTGACACATGATAACCATGTCATGCAAAAGTCAACAAAACAATGATTCCAACTAAGTCAGTTTTGATTAAAAAAAAAAAAAAAAAGTCTTCCTGGTGGGTTGAACTGAGCATATTCTGTATGAGTGTCATCACTCATTGTCATCTTCCCTACCTTACATAACTCACTACTTTCCACATGTGTTCATTACATATTATATAAATATTATATTATTATTATTATTATATATACATTATATCTGCTGAATAGTACAAACTTGCATGTAAAGTCATAGCCTGGGTTTCTAATGCAACAAGACTGCTTCTTAAATAATAATAAAAAAAAGCTGTTTTAAATAATTTAACACATGTAAAACTTCAAATGCAGCCAAAATAAGTTAATGACCAAATTAATTGAATCGTGTAACCATGAACTATTGGTGCTTGGGCATAATTTTTTAAATGTCAGAAAATCTGGTGCATGTTCAGTATTAACCCAAGTCAAAGGCCATGGCTTAAACTGTTTTGCGCACAGTGAGTGTTCAACCTCGCTGTCATCCAGCCTTTGTGTTTGAGGGCAGGGCTGCGTCCTTTTGGGTCTCATTGTTTCAAGTGTGTAGCCGAGGAACATTCCTGGAAAAAGAGGAGTGTAAGAGAGAGCCGCTGATATCGGACCACACATTTCCTCCATTTAGGAATGTGACCTGCAGCACTGGTGGGAGGATGAGCTCGGCTCAGAGTTCAAAGGCCACACATGGTGACTCCTCACCGAAAGAAAATCAGGAGGAAGAGAGGGAGCTGCTGCTGCAGAAGAGCAGGTGGTTTGGGGTGTGTGAGGTGTAATGTGAGACAGGAGCTGGAGAAAAGAAAAAGAAACATGGGAAAGGCTAGGACACAAAAAGGGTCATTTCACAATGACACATTTTGTGACACACCAAAACAATACAAACAATCCAAACGGTGAAATAATATCTCTATATTGTGTCAATTTTGATTGTCTTTATTTTTCATTATAGAAAAGGTAGTGTGGGTAAAGTTGAAGAGAAATATTCCCTTTAAAGGATGTTTTTTGTTGATGCTGACCTTTGTGCAGAGCTAATTCTCTTTATATCAAAGAGGAATCCATGCAGAGTATTTTTGGACTTGAGTCTTTGTGGTTTCAATGAATATATTTTCAAAAATATTTTGCCTCAATTTTACATAAATTATTATATTACATCTTATATCTCATTTCATCTTCTTATTTATGATGACAATATTGTAAGAGTCAGTGGTCAGCCTAATAATTTACTCAGCATATCTGTCTCTTACCTGACTATACCAGCAGTTATTGACAACACAGGATAAAGGAAGGATTTAAATAATTTTTTTTACAGTTGTCCCGTCCCACGAAAGCCTCCCTGACAGCTGTGATAAAGAGCTTTTTTGGCAAGGTCATGGCAAATTTGACAGAACTTTGCTGACAAAAGTGAACTTTAAATCTGGGTGTGGCAGAACAGGGTTATTCACATTTTTTTTTTTTTTTTTACTGAAACACTGTCTGAAAATCTGAAAATAATACCAAACTCGACCAGCTGTGTATTTTAAAAGATTTATTTTCATTATTCAATAATATCTTGGTGCACCTTTTACTGAAATATATTAGTTATTTATATGTTTTATAAAGCAAAGCAATGTCATAGTGACTTGCATTTTTAAACCAAAATCTGTAAAACTAGATTTAATAGAATTACTTAAAGTCACCTGTTAAAATTAAAAATTATTGCAAATCTGTTCGCAAAATATTTCACGACCAAACAAAATAGTTTTGGACTGACGTCATCGTGGTGCACTATGGAAACTATGTGGTCATACTCTGCATACATGGAAGAAAACCTGTGTGTTCACACAACACACACACAGCTGCTGGAAACACAGTATGTGGTGATCCCCATGATGATGATCTCCCGTCTTCTGTGCTGAGCCACAGAGAATCACTATCAGAGGCTTGTATGTCATGTAAATAGCGCCTCTAGTGGAGAAAAGGAACAATCTGTTTGAAAGATGAGCATATGTGTGTGACAGTGCTGATACTTTTGTGTTTGAGAGGAAATATGTCAAGTCCTTAGTTATACTGGTGACTGGTTACTTTCGGAGGATAGAGAGCTGCACTGACAGCTACTTATTAAAAATTCAACCACGTCATCTCTGCTTTATATGTTCAGATAGAAAAAATAAATAATTGATGTTATGAATAGTATTTCCCATAAGCCCTAGACTTTGGGGAACTGTGGCTCAGGAGGTAGGACGGTGGTCTCTGATGCCTCCAGGTAAGGTGCCTAAGTTTCCTTGAGCAAGACACTGAAACTCTAACAGCTCGTGATGCTGCACCATCAGTTTACGAATGTGTGTGTGAATAGATGTAAAGTGCTCTGAGTTGACATGCTAGAAAAGTGCTATATAAACACAGTCCATTTATCCATTTGGTAAATGTCACAGCTCAAGTTACAAGTTCAAATTTCAAACCTATTTTTTACATGTGAATCTGATGATGACAATCCAATAACAAAGCAGAGTCCAGTCGGAGAAAGGTGAAGTAGTTTCAGGTGGGTTTTCACAGCACAGTAAATGTTTACCATTAACTTATCAAATATAATTGAATCCACTCTGGCTCTTTCGTACATTTCTTTGAACAAAAGCCAAATTGTAAATCTCGTGTGATGGAAATAAAGTTTTCTCCAACTGAAAAAGCGGCGAATGAGCTCATCACAGCAGCCAGAGAGTGTGTGACTGACAGCCTCTGTGCATACAGGTTGTCCATGTTGTTTATCTTTCAGACTGTTAACTGTACTGGAACAGGGCAGCTCGGCCTCACTGCATAATGTAGCTGACGCCTGGAAACTGTCAAACTGATTAGATGCAGCCATTTGTCTTGACACGAGTAGCACAATACAGCAATTTGTACACATGAGAGTTTGTGCATGTTGACGTTTTGTGTGCTTACGAGCGCATGTGTTTGTGTGTGTTGAGGCCAGGAATCAAAAATTTGCACATTCGTGTTTGTTTTATAATTTTAATTTTTCCAAAAATAGTAAAAAAGTAAAATAATCTTTTTTTTTAAAACAATGTTGCACATCTGCATGAACACAAATGATCCCTCCACTTCTTTTTCTCTCCAGGTAAACACATCGTGAGTCATAACACAAAAGGATTATTGCATTCTCACAAGCAAATGTAAAATGCCAGCAAACTAAAACATACAGCTCCTCTTATATCGGACAGCCTTCGTCACATGAAAAGTTAACTCCAGCAGACAAGTTGCACATCGACCTCAAACTGTGCATGAGAGAGAGCGTTTATTTTGAGTAAAAGCTATTTATAGAGTAAATGTTGCACTCAAATTAAAATTCACTTCTAACCCAAAAGGTCAAACTGGAGAGAGAGAAAAAAATCTGGATCCCCCCTTGGGATCAGATGGAGCTGGGAGAAGAAACACAATCTGTCAGTTTCTGGGCAAACGAGATAAAAACACTTTGGTTCACATACTAAGACTTTAAAAGTATTTAGGAAACTCTCCAAGCTGGATTTTTCATGTAAACTGATGATTTTCCTGCACAATTTAGATTTTTGTATTGTTTTCTTAACATATTGAGCTTTTTTATCCGTTGTTTTGCTACATATCCACAGACTGGACCTATTCTTCATTTAATGTTGACCTCCAATAACACCACACATCAGGCCTGGACGTCTTTAGCATCATCAAACACTCAGCAAACGCTTTGGCACGAAACATGGACTCAAGCCAAAATGAGATGTTTGTGATTACATGAGTGCTACCTCCTGATATAAAACTGTTAGTTGTGAGAAAGAACAAAAATATTAATCACAGCTTTTTATGAAATATGAGATGAGAAATTTGTACAGAGCAAGATATCAGCACATCTGGCAGTGCCTGTCTTTTGGGCAGTTTCAGTTTAGTTCAAATATCATGGCTACTGAGAATCTGAGTGGCTTGTGTCAATTAATTTTCAGACACCAGTGTTTGTTTTCTTTCCTAAATTAATTTGCCAGTATCAGACTTTCGAGAAGCACAGCAACAATGAGGCTAAGCTGAAGAGATGACTTAAGTAAAGGTTGGAAAAGGTGCATGTTAGAAGTTAGAGGCGAAGTGCTACATACAGTCTCACTCCCATGTTTTGTGGCAGGACACAACCAAGTGACAAACACCACAGAAGAGTCAACTGCAGCTCTTTGAATGGCCACTGGAGGCTGGCGAGTCAATCCTCATAGACTCCCATGTTAAAATGATAAACGTCCTCACGTACACGTCGTCCATGTTGGTAACATCCCAGCAGAAATAAACACGTTGACAGCCTGATGCAAAAAGTCTACGTAGCTGTTTTTTTCTCCTTTGTGACACATTTAAGGAGGAATTTTTATATAAATCACTAGTTAAACTCTTATTAAGGCTTAAAGTTACATTCAATTGAGGTTGTGTTTGCTTTCAATAACAGCTCAGCGCCATCACAGTTGGCTAGCTGCAAGCTGCTAGCTGCGAGCTGCGAGCTGCTAGCTGCAAGCTGCTAGCTGCTAGCTGCTAGCTGCAAGCTGCTAGCTGCAAGCTGCTAGCTGCTAGCTGTCTGCCAGGAGTCACCTCAGCTAGTTTGAAGCACTGAACATTGACACAACACTGACTTCCTGCCTTTTGGATAGTTTTCATGTAAATATCAGTCACATAATGTGACTTGTTTTGCTGTTAATTCTATAATTATTATTTTATTAACGCGGTTTGACTAGTCACCACTGACTCGTCAGCACTGCCCGTTGACTAGCTATTTATTCAGAATGATTTAATCAGCCTTCAAGTAAAACACCCTGATGCCCAGATGTTAGCAGCTAATGTTGCTAATGAGAGGGTATGCTTTCCCATTACATACATCTACATGCTACATCCATCTTTAGACAGTCTATGGATGCAATTGTATTTGTTTAAGATTTAAGAGCAATAAAGGAAATTTACAGTAAATTTAATAAACTCAATTAGCTCTCTGCAGCTCGGCAACCCAAGGGCCGTGACTCCTGAGGTACAGGGACTGAATTCATTATATTATAAATTATATTTTATTTCTCATAAGTTCCAATAGGTGACCTTGTCACAATGTGGCGCCGTTGCGGGTTCGTGGCTGTATATCAGCATCAGATCACCACTCTAAACAGTGAATAGCACAAAGCTCATTTGTTACACTTCATTTAGGTAGTTCAGTTTCAAACACTGAGACTGGGATGAGCTCACTCTTCAGGAATCTCACCTCTTCTCACACACACACACACCATCTCACTGCGCCAGGGACGTCAACATCATGCCAGAGCGAGACAAGGCTTCCACAACATTCCACTCAGGAAGTGGTGTAAGGCAGATAACGAGCGAATGGGAAGGGGGAGCATGTGTGTTTGTGTGCACATCAGCCATAAAATCTTGGATAAGCCACACTAAGCTAGGGCTAATTAATAACAACCAGGAAGTGTGAGGTTTGTTTTCTTTGTGTGGCTGAACATGAAATTAGAGGCATTATCTCAGACCTTCAGGCCCCCGGTCACCATGTCGGACGAGATGTAACGCAGGGCTGTTAATTAGCCCCTGAGGGAAAACTTAACCTCTGAGAAGTCAGAGGTCAAGCTGTGGAACAACAGCTGTGGAGCAGGTAGGGGTCCTCGAGAGGGGCACTTCATGGGACGTTAACGACAACTGTTGTCCGTTTTTGTGCAAAAAAAGCCTTTGGAACAATATGGCCGTGCAGTGATGTGGGTGGTAAAAACAAGCGCCCCTTCTCACCCTGCTGAGGGTGGGGTCAGGTGGTTTCATTCACCCATGGGTGGCTGACGACTACTAATGTTTTTCTTTGTGCAGCTTGTCAGTCTGCGCTGCATTACATGTCAATCTGCAGTCGTTTTTCTTTTAAGCCTCATTTCTCACCTTGTCATCCCTCCATTTTTATCCCTCCATCACCTTTTCACACCATCTCTCACAGTCTCGTCTCTGTATTTCTCTCCCTTCATTTCCCTTTGTGTCTTTATACGTGCCACTAAACATCACTGGACCGAGGTGTAGCTGCACTGAAGTGTCTATATAAAGCCTCTCTCACCCCTCGTCCAACCCTCTTCCTCTTCTTCCCACAATCCTCTCTGCCTCTCAGCTCAAGCGACCGACGCAAAGTTTCCTGGCCTCAGTTCAGGAAATTGCCGCTCCAAAGAAGGAGGAGGAGGAGGAGGAGGAGGATGGAAAGTTAGAGACGGCTGCTTTGCCTTGGATACAATAATAAAACACACACAAATATACACACAGGCCCTTACGCACACATGTGGAGCGTAAAGGAGAGAGGATGCACACACTGCCCTTGTCATCAGGCAAACTGTGTGGATGTCTCTGCTATCGGACACAGTCGGGAAATCTAGATGCTCAACTGGACAAGAGAAGGCAACACTTGGGGGGAGTGCCTCTCTTTTTCTCTCCTCCTTATTGTGTTGCCTTTTTCTTTGTCTTCTTCCCTTTATGTTACATGTTCTTAAATGTATTTAAACTGAGGGAGCATTTAAAGATTTATAGATTTTCAATGATTATTATCAACAGACATATGAGAGGGAGCAATTGAAGCGCAGTGAGAGGGAAAGTGAAAAGATCAAGAAGTACAGTGGGTCTGTGTTCTCACACAGACTTGGTTCACACTTGACGCAAAGTGTTAGTGACTGTTGTGACCATGAGACCTTCTTCCTATCTGATCAAACAAACCAAGTTACCCTAACAAGTGCTCTTATTTATCAGTGATAGTAAACTACTGTATTTAACCTTTAACTGCCATATCCTCACATACTGGAGGCAATGTAAAGTAAAGGGTATATCGATATTTTGAGCAGTCTGGTGATTGTGAGGCCACATCTGTACTAATAACTTACATACGTACGGCGAGTGTCAAATCTTCTCGGGGCTTTCGAGCCCCTAACAGAGACTTTTAGAAACATTGCTAACCTTGTTTTCGTTTGAAAATTCAGTTTTAATCAAGTCTAAACTGAGGTTTTGAAGCCTTTTTTAAACCAGAAGAAACCATATTTGGAGGAGAAGGTGGAGCTGAGGAGGAGTGAGGGGTGGATACAGGGGGTGTGGTACAGTCTGCCAATCAGATGGTAGCCACACCCTAATGCACATCCTGGTTTATGGTCTATTTTCCACGGGACGATAATTTAAAAATAACCATCATGTTGTATTGAAGAAGATTTGAAATTAGAGACTGAGACTATAAAGTCATTAGGAAAAGGCCTACTGAGCTAATAAATCAAGTGAGAAGTAATTTTCCCGTAGAGTTCAATGCAATCTTCTTTTTACAACCATTGGCGTTGCCCCCTGATGGTCATTAAATATAATGCAGCTTTGAGGCTCTTCGTCAACGTTTTATAGAGGCAGAGGGGCACGAAGCAGACGCCCGCGTTCGCCCATGATTAGACGTCCCTGATTTGTCACCTGTCATGTGACTCTTTTGCATAAGAAACCAATGACTCTGGGTTTACGTTTTCTGCCACCATGGCAGCATATGGTGCTAGCGTTTCTAACCACCACCCGCTTTTCACCATTGCTGGTCCTAGTTCGTAGTATTTTCTGCAACTAAGTCATCAACTGAGTATAAAAGAGTGGAAAATCTGCTTCCTATTTACAACGGTAAGCAGATGAGTACAAATGGTCATGTGATATGTATTTTCAGGTGTGTTAATATTCTGATATGGAGCTAAAACCCTGGTCTGGTTGAGGTCGTTTTTCATTTTAAGTCAAATAGTGTCTGAAAGGGGCTCCCTCTCACTGTTTTCCTTTCATAACTTTCTTTTCTTTTCTCTTTGTGTCCCTTTCTCCCTCTCTCCTCTTCTTCCCTCTTTCCCTAAACTTTCCTTCTCCTGATCCTGTGGTCCTCAGTGTTGAGAGATGAAATCCTTCCCTCTGTTCCTCCGTTCTGGTGACTCAGTCTCGCCTTTGAATAACAGAGTTCCCTTCTTCCTCTCTGTGCGACCGGCCGATGCCGTACATGTGTTTCCTCAGCGTGTGTGTGCTCATGCTAGCACCATATGCTCTTGAACAAAGGGGAGTGAGACAGAGGTTTCTCTGTAAAAGCTGCACTGTTTGATACTAAATACACAGCGACACTGGCAAGATGACAACTCAACATACTTTTTACAACTGTAGTTGCACTAAATTCATATTTGAAAGTTATAAATATTTCAGGAGAAGCCGTGTTTGGGTGTAGAAACCCATTAGCTGCAGATGCCACAGAATTTTTAGCTCATGATTGTAAGACAGGTTTGTCTTTGGTATAATTTAATCAATAACCTTTATTCTTATCAGTGTTTACTATTTCTACTTCCTATCAAAAAACATTATTTCACCCTAATCTAAGCTTTGGAAATCAGACAGCGTCTCAGTCCTGGTGGTTGGTTTAAAAAGGTTAAAGAGAATCATCATCATGACTCAGTTCCTGCATCTAAGGGAATTAACAGCTCATGAAAAGTCACGTATAATCTTCTCTTATCAAATACTAGATACCGTGTCTAATTTAGACACAAAGCTGATACTACATGAGGTAATTTTAGTGTGCAGTGAGGCAGTGAAGACCCAGTGGATGCTGGTTAATGGGAGCGCCCTTCGACCAGGCGTCCAGCAGTTCACATCTCGGACTCCTGCAACTAATCTCTTGTCTCTCTGAAGCCCGCTGGGCTTCCTCATACCCTACGCCATAGATTGTTTATTAAAGTGGACGTAGGTTCTGTGGCTGAAAAGTGATTCTACTGGTTAAAAAAGAAGTCAGATTGGATTGAAGTCTATGGCAAAATGTCCCTACTTCTCCCTTGATTTATTAGCTCAGTAAACGTTTTCCTAATGAGTTTATGGTCTCAGTCTCTAGTTTCAAGTCTTCAATACAACATGATGTTTATTTTTTAAATGATGGTCCATTTAGAGGAAAATAGACCATAAAGCAGGGGATGAATTAGGGCTTGGCGTGAATACAGAGCAGGTCAGATCCACCCCTCACTCCTCCTCAGCTCCACCTTCTCCTCCAAATGTGGTTTCTACTCGTTTCAAAAGACCAAGATGGCAACAGACAAATTACAAACTGGAGGCTTCAAAACATACGGAGTAACATCACGGAGGGTTGGCACTTGCACCATCCAGAAAACCACAAGGCCTTTCTCTGGCTCCTAAAGATCTCTCACACATCAGGGCAAACAATGTGTAGCAAGTCAGTATGTGTGTGGATACGTATGTAAATACACACTCTCAGTCATATACAATAAAGCTTTCAAGAAAATGAACCTTCACACGCAAACAAGAGGTTTGTTGATCCTCTTTAAAAACAAGTTGCATACCCAGACACACACACACAAACACAAACACACAATCACAAGCTCACATACACACATACTGACACAATCACTGTAAGACCAGCCAGAATACTCTGCAGATGACGTACGTCCTGCCCTGCCACGAATACCCCCTCCAAGCTTCTTCTCTGTCAGCGCCGGTGTCTCCCCTTTTTCCTCTAGCTGTAACTTGTTGGCAGCAAGTTGCTATGACAACATTAGGTTGCCATGACAGCTGTGGCAAGGAGGTTACATAACTGAGGGATGACTGGTCCTTTACACTCCCCGCTGGTTCTGTGGGTTTGGAGGCGCGATGGGTTTGGATACTGTACTGGGCTCTGGGACAACATGGCTGACTCGCGCCAGACGGGACGAGTTTCAATCCAAAAACAGTTCAGTGCCAGTCTCAGAGAGAGAGAGAGAGTAATTACAAGCTCAGTGCTGTTTCATAACTGACAGGCTTAATTCAAACTGGCTGGAGGTGTATTTTTAACAGAGCATAATTCCAAAATGAGAAATATGTTTGTTGGAAAAATGGTGTGACAGCAGTTTACAAACTGTGGTGCAGAGACTTCCTGCAGGTCCAGGGTGGATTTGAGAGCATCTCTACAAAAATAATGAACAAGTGAATGGAAATACTAGTTTGCCTTGCAGGGAAATCCTAAATCCTGCAAGCTCAAGACTTCACAGGGAGATGATATCCTGCAAAACATTCAGAAGCTGGAAGATGCACCACTGTATTTTGCATATTGACAACGACAAATTTAAAATTTTAACTGAATCGACCAAGAAAAAATTTAACATTGACTCACAACTCAATTAGAAATTGGGAACGACTTGAGGTACTTGAAGGCAAACAAGGCAAGTCATAGACTAATTTGAAAACCACAAGATCATCAAGAGGTTTGTCACAACGAAGTTTTAAGTTGATATTTTAGTCATCAGCAGACTGGCCCAAAATACTTTTGGTTGCAGCTCAGTTACATTGCCTTGTTCCTGTGCGATGCCAGACCACAATCAGCAAAGCAAAATATTTACTCCGGCTAAATGAGGATGTGACCTTCATTTTGAGCCATTAGTAAGAGCGACAGGCTGTGTCATCATCTGCAGGCCTAGATTCAACATTTGACTAAAAGTCTAAATAGTGATGCAAGGAGGACAGCCTTAATGTGGCTCTGAAAGGGTTAATCACATAAACAAAGATAAACATTTCTGTCTTGAACAGTTCAGGATTATAATTAACTGTCATTCGCAATGTGAACGATTGGACCAACTCTAAAAAAGAGTGTGGCGTGAGAATTTGGTGATCACTCTCAGAAGTATTTCCTCTCAGATCCACTGAAGGAAAGAATTCAGAATGATTTTATGTGGCCAGCTCAACTGGAAAAAGGATGAGAGGCGGGAAAGCCCAGCGACGGTGTCTGCCACATATGAGGGAATTCCGTAGGATGTAGGAGAGTTTCTCAAAAGCCTGACAGGGAAACCCTATCATCCCACAAAATTCCTTCCAAAGCCTCTCACCGCACTCCAAACACACACAGGCATACCGACACACACATGCTGAAATGTACAAACATATGCATTTCTAACACACACACACACACACACACACTTACACACAATAGAATTCAATGTTGGACAGCAGATGTCAGGAGGGAAAAACCCACTGAAAAAAAAAAAAAAAACAGAAGAGTCCAACAGTCAGCCCATTAGGGAACAGGAGCGTCAGAGGACACCCCTATCGCCACGTGGTGCAGTCCAGATGGGTGAGCGAGCTGCGTGATGGAATATGGTTTGTTACGGGCTCGGAGCAGGGATTTCCTCGGCCTGTTAGTGGAACGCTGCTAATGGGGCTCAGCCTGATGTGTGTAAATCTGTCCGTGAGCCCGGTCATGCAGGTTCACGCCCTCATCCTCTGGCTCACATTGTCCTGTCTCAGAGTATTGTATGTCTCCTGGTTACAGAGAGGATATGACGGCATGTTTTTGAACTTTGGATGTGAAAATGATCCCCCAGAGGGCCTTCTGTTGTTACCCCAAATAGGCCTCAGCTGGCTGCTTCCGTGTATTGTCACTACAGTGTGGGTGGGAGGGCAGTAAAGGGGCTTGGCAAGGACTCCCCTAATGGATTCTCTTCAACAACTTATTTAAGAGGAAAACTATCAAAAAACAGTGGGTGAATACATCCCAGGAGACGTAAAATACATTTACTACTTTTTCTTTGAACTGACAGGGGAAATGGTGCCGTGGGTTCCTAAGAAAAGCTTTGATGTTTTTTTTTTTTGGTGCATTAAAAAACAGTCATCACAGAACAATCTGCTTCCTAATGACAAAGCTGAAGACCTGCAGGGTTTCCCCTGAATGGTTCTGCACATCTAATACCTAAATGGATCTTTACCAGCTGTGACACTGGGGCTGCTGGTGTTTTCACCTTGAGAGTATGTGTGTGTGCGTTATCTGTGTCATCGTAGCAAAATGGGGTCCTGGTCTCTAAAATACAGTTTTTTGGAAACACTGTTGGCTCCGTTTTAGTTTGAAAGCTCCAGGGTTGTGTTATAGTCTGGACGAGCAGAAACGGAAAAGAGACCTTTGGAAACGATGACGCCCCTGATTATTTGTTATCGGTTGTGACTAGTGGTGAATTCAGTTCGGACAACAAAATATAACTGGCCTTGTTGTCTTTGCTGGCAGCTGTTGTGCTGTTTCTCCTCCGTAGTATTTTCTGCAACCAACCAACATCAGAGTAAACAATCTACTTCCTGTTTATACGCCGCACACATGCCCAGTGTACATCAATGGTCACATGATTTCAGATGTGTTAATGTGAACAAAGTGTTAAACAAAAACATAGCCAGAATTCAAATAGGGTCGTAAGATGATGTAATAATGTATTAATAACTACTGAGGGTCAGAACATCAACGTGTTGATGGACTTTGCGGCTGGAATCATCCCTGTAGCTTCATGACCACAGGTCAACTTATTTAATGTAAGAGTCACCATTTATCCAAGTTGATTTTATCCAAAATCATCACAAGTCAGAACAATTGAAGAAACTAACCTGGTGAATGTGGCCTGTGTTGCACTGGGCAACTGTAAATGGATAAAATTCCTGTAATACCTACTATATATAACTAACAGGATGTGGCTGCAACGTTTCCCTAGAAAAACAGAGGTTAAAAACAAGAGTTGTGTGGCTCTCCACAATACAGCAACAGCAGATGTGGATGCACACATGTGGCCTGGATCTTGTCTCTCTCCCTTGTTAGTGGGTTACCTGGCCTCAGGCCCAGATCAGTTATGAGTTTCTAATTAATTCACTTAATCTTGTTCTGCTCATGATCAAAGTGTGGCCTACTGTCCCCAGTTGACCTGCTCTTCAACAAATGTTCCTCCACAGCTAATGATCAGGCTTCTGGAGCTCATTTGGATTTTGGTTTCCATTGCTGGGTAACGTCTGGTTTTTCTTTACTGTAAGTGCAGGGTATAGGAAATTAAAAGCTTTGCCTTTCTGCCAGCATAACTTAAACCATAAGTTAAGATGCATGTTTTCTGTTCCAGATACAGGGAACACAATTATAACTGAACTCCTATTGAAACTAATTTGATAAAGTCTTTTAATTTGAAGTAAACAACCACACAGAACCTTGAATAGATCCAGGGGCATTTTGTGGCTGATCTGTACAGCATTGGAGTTTTACTACATTTTAACGGTAAACATTTTAAATCAAAGGTGTATTTTACTCTGTTCTAGATTTATAGGTCAGACTCAGACACATACACATTGTCAGTTCAAATAGTCTTTTGCATTTGCACTGAACTGATTTGCACCAAACTTGGTGGAGGGATGGGGCCTGAGCCAGTGAGGAACCCATTGCATTTGATAATGAGTGGATCTGGTTAATGATGAAGTTGAAGAGGTTTTATTTTACTTTCGTAAACGTGTAAGATTGTTTGGCCTTAGCGGAGATGTTCCCTCCCCAAGGAGAAGACTTCACCACTCCCTATGATAGCTGGATCGTGTCCATCCCATTTTTCATGTTTCTGAAACTAAATCTAACTTATCTAAAAAAATATATCTAGAAAAAAATGGAAAAAAAATATTGCTTAGATTATTGAAAAAAGTTTGAAGTCATCTGTCAGGTCCCAAGACATGGATATCAAGTGAAAGTCAAGTCAAGTCTTTTCAATCTGTCTCAAAGTGCTCTAATTTGTGACTGATACATGTTGTAGGAGATTTCATTCAAAGGTATTTAGCCTCAATTTGCATCTGGAGGAAAAAAAATCATCAGAAGAACTAAAATGAAAATTAAAAAAAAAAAAAAAAAATCAAACTGGAATCTAAGCCAAGTAAAACCATACATAAGACGAAATACAGTAGGTATCAATGCTATCTGTCCTGGTAAAGGTCCTTATCATGCATCTGTGATATGTTTTCATGTTATTATACCCATGTAAGGAGGCCCCTTTAAGTTAATTGGAGGGGCAGGTGGGCAGCTGTCAGACAGTGTAAACCTGAGCAAATGAACCTGAGATGAACCTCATGTGGTGGAATGAGGGGAATGTCGTCAACAGGTAAAAGTAAACAGCTCATACAGTAGTGTGGAGACAATATCACAGAGGGTAAGATTACCAGCTTCAGTCAGATGGCTTCATCGGCCCGGGGAAGGCACAAATTCACACACACATTCAGGATGCATAACCTGGGAGAAACGAACAAACACACTATTCACCAGCTTTGCATGCAGGTCAGCACACGCTAGCACAGATTGTTGACCGTCTTGAGTGGCCTGGACACCACACACAGAGACATGCGTGGTCGAATAGCGAGAACAGGGTGGGCCGTGCACGTTAATTCCTTCTCCAGCTCCATGGTGCTGCACATTGTGAGCAGATACGATTTATTACGGCAAGAGGGGCCAAGTGTATTCGCCAGGAACCACACAGAAACACTGGGGCTCCTGTTCATGTGTCCTGTAAGAAGAGAAATGGTCGGGACTTTACAGTTGAGCTAACAACAGTCTCATCTCTATTTCTCTCTCTCTCTCACACACACATGCAAGTATGAGTCGTGGGAAAGACACAGGGTGGGAACCATCAAACAGAGAATGGAAACCATTTAGGTACATTTTTATTTTAAAAGATCCTCAGGTTCCCATCAAAGCAGCACTTTTCTTTTGGTATATTTTCTTACCTGATGAATAACTGTCTTCCTAAGCACAAACACACCCAAAAGTAAATTACAAAGAGCTGAACTACACTTTGTTTTCATGGGAAGATAAAGCATTTCAATAGGTAATGACTGTTTGATTGGAGTGTGCTGATGCTGCCAGTGGCTGCCAGTGATCCAAATCTACTGCAGTTTATACTCTGACTGCAGGACTACCTCATACAACCCCACATCAAATAACCCACTTTAGGCCTGGATAAATTTTAAACAGGTGACTTTGAAATTTACCCCATTGTCATGAATAAAGGCCAAAACAGTTTTTTTTGGTACCAGACAGCAAGTGTCAAACCCACTATGACGTCAGCCCATTGGTTTGTGAGCTGCCACTTTGAAGCCTCCAGTTTGTAATTTGTCCATCACCATCTTGGTTTTTGAAACCAGAAGAAACTGAGGATGAGTGATGAGTCATCTGTCAGTCACATGGAGCTACGCCCTAGTTTCTACCCTGCTTTATGGTTCATTTTCCTCTAAATGGGGCTGTTATTCCATAATCTCTTTAGGAAAACCTTTACTGAGCAAATAAATAATAAAAGAAGTAGGGCCATTTTCACATAGACTTCAATACAATCCGACTTCTCTTTTTAAGAGGTTTTATCCTCTTCAGCATTGTCTTCACTTTTCAGCCAGTCTTTGTGATTGACTCATTTTTGAAGCCAGCCTCAAGTGGTCGTTCGAAGAACTGCAGTTGTTGGCACATCCATATTGGATTCATTTTCAATCTCAGAGGTCTTTGCTTGTGTAGCATCAATACTTGGTATCAATCCATCAATTAAAAACTTGATAGTAACCTCGAAGTCCAGGGTTAAAGAGGTCTCTGTGGGGCTGTGGCTGGTTCTCTTTGTATGAACCACACACTGATCATCCTTATGTAGTGGTAAAGTGTTAAACGGGTCGTATGTTGTGCACCATGTTGGAAAAAGTGCTGAAGACACTATATTGTTTACAACAATTAAGGCAGTATTGTAACTTACAAAGTTTTATTTAAAAATCTGTGATGTTTTATTGACAACAGCAGAAATGTTGAGGATCGAGCTGTTCATTCGCCCACACAACAGCTGCATTGCGTCATCACCACAGCTGTCCACCTACTAACACATTCCTACTCTGCCCAGACCATCCCTGAGCCAGGACATGGTAAATACAGTACCACCTGGAGACAGGAGGAGGAGCAGGGAGGGGGGCAATACAGTGGCCTGGTGGATGTTGGGGGTGTTAAATTCCACGGTACTGAGGAGATTCTGCATGTGTTTGGATTATGTCTTGCATAGTTTTGAAAGCACGTGTACATCTGGGGCAACACCTTTTATAAAAAGTCAGGGAGGAAGTTTCCCTGCGATGAACAAATTTAGCACAAAACACTAGAGGCTACCTGTGAATCACTGGCTGTTAGGTCAAAGTGGGGATTGTATCATTGTACAACCACAGGAATATTTTTCCAAACAATTTCTCATGAGGATGAAACCAAATTACAACAGTAATTCACAGAGCACACTGCAAAAGGTGAAAACTCCACAATGGCTGCATTTGTCTGCGTTTGTGCTTATGGGTGGGTTATACCCACACGTCACACTACTATTGGTATACATATGTGATTTCCATGCACCCAGGGCTGTGCTTTCACGCCTCAGCGACTGTAATTGAGTCCAATCACGGAGGGAGAGCCCCACTTTGACATGAATTAGTCCGTGACATTGTGGAAAGTGTGTTGGCCGGCTCAATAGACGCCTGTTTTCTGGGACTCCGGGGGGGTTATAACGGGCCTCAAAGCGCTGACTGTCTGTCTGGTTGGGAAACACACTGACCCAGTCAGCGCAGGAGTCCACTGGGGTCGCCTTAGCGCTGATCTGGGCTCCAGATCAACATGTGAGGCAATTCGTCAAGTTGAGTGAGATCTATTTAGGAGGAGGAAACATTTTTTGCAAAGTGCTTGAGCAATCAGGGTCATAAACACAAAGGTGAGCAAACATATTAGGAAAAATTAGGGAAAATTCTGTTTTTTTAAGAACTTTAACCCAATTTGTGTGTTTTTATTTCATATCTAATTAAACTAATTTGCACTTAAAGCCAATTATCTTAAACACAGGGAGCATACACAAATAGCCGTTATAATCGTTCATCATAATACAAAGTTTATCCACAGTAGAACTGCATGCCAGTACATCTACTGCAGGATAATTAAGAGGGACTGCTGTGATAGCAACTATAACAACCCATTGGTAGTTCATAATCCACTGTAATAATGGAGCCAATGACAAAAACAAGTCCGAAGTAGTAAAAAACAGTAGAATAGTCCTTTAACTTCTCTCTTTAATCATAAAACAAATAGTGCGGTAGCAGCAGGTGTTATGTTAACGTCACGAGGGAATTTCTTTCTTCAGATTTGGCAAAAAAAAATCTCCTTGCACTCAAGGAGCTGGTTAGATTTTAGTGGTCAAAGGTCAAAGTCAAAGTGAACCCACAAAGTACAGTTTTGGCCTCAAGACAAATTTGACGGAATTTTTTGAGATTTGACACAAAAATTCACTCAAAGATGAACTGATTAGAATTTGGTGGTTAAATGTCAAAGTTCAACAGGTTTTTGGCCTTAACTTATAAATTCATACACCAATTATGATACAACTCATAAACACCTCAAGCCATTATTCAATGGTATAACTCAGGTAGGGCATAAAAGACCAAAAACCAGGAGGTGCTTAATATCAACAGCAATAAACTTTTTTAAATATATTTTTTATATTTTACGCTATATTGAATAATCAGTATAGCATAGTGGGAACCTGCAATGTATCTAATATCAAGCAAATAGTGGCTTCTGCTCAGGCTTTGTGTTGAGAGTTTTCAGAGGGATTACACAGCATCAAAACGCTGAGTACAATTAAGTTTGATTTGTTTCCCTTGACTACCCAACAGCGCTGCTACTAAATGAACAGTTAAAGCTATTGTGTGTCAGCTGCAGTCGCAACGCCTTGAGGAAGTTATGCAGCAGAGAAAACTGAAAGGAAGAGACAAGCTGAGTTCTGCCCATCAAGCCTGAATGCGTCCTAACGATTACCTAACTCGCGAAGAACGAGGCAGCCAGGAGAAAGACACGATATGTTTCACCTGTATCAGAAAAAACAACTCTCAAGACACCTTCAGGACGATCAAAGCTTGCAGAGTTTGTCGGATTAACCCTTTAATTTCTCTGCACTTTCATTCGCTGCCATCAGTGGTTTTTGTGTCTAAAACTAAAATTTCTTTTGCAGGAAAGGTCAAAGGTCAAACCCTGCACTCTTATGGACTGCCAAATCCAGTTTTCCTCCCAGTGAGCTCTTCACCTGTGGAGTATGACAGCTATGCAGGAGGAAGCCAGCGTCTGGCATCCCTGAGCTGACAGCTGATGCAGAGCAGGTTGTTCCACATCTACAGGCAGCCAGAGCTCAGCACTTGGGAATATAAGACTCACTGTAAACATGAGAGGTATGTTGAGAAGGGGAGGTCACGAAACAACTGCTGCACATTTACTTAAATTTACATTTTACCTAATTTGGCTCCTGTCATTTCAGTGAAGTTTATTCTTCTAAATACACTGTTACTTTTTGTATCAGCTCCAGTAAAGTGTTTTTATTTCCTTTTTTTAAATATTAGATATTCTGTCCCAAAACTAATCACAAACTTTTTGAATCACAAAACTTGAATAACTTTAAGAACTAAACTCTCTTCCAGAAAATATGTAGTCATACAGTAAATATTTAGAGTTTAAACCATGTTCAAACTGGGAAAAGGATGAAAGAAGGAAATATTCCTTGTTTGTTTAAAAGATTCTTTGTAAGATTCTTGTTGTAAGAGAAAACACAAAAAATAACACTTATTCAATTCAGTTTCAGGTTTGATAACAGGGATAAGACCGACATTGATTCTCTCTCTAACTGCATCATCAAGCTGAGATGATTTTAGTTATTGATTCCTGTCCACTGGTAAAGGGCTAAGAGATTTCTACACAGAGGAAGTGTCTCTGGTCTGATTTACACGACACCACACAGCCAGATAAAAGACACAGAAGAATTTGCTGGTTTCACGTGGAAATACAACATCAGTCTTCTGTGTAAATTTCACGTCCTATGTTGCATCTTTCCATCCCAACATCATCCTAACATGGACTTCATTCACTGCACTCGCTGTTGCACTTCTTTACACATCACCTAACAGCAAAACCTGTGGATCATAATAAATACTTTATTTTTTTTATTTTTTTATTTATTTAAATAAGAGTTCAATTATTTTCTTTTTAAAGGAGTTTTTAGTAAAATGATTTGCACAAAACAGTAACAACATTCCCAGGAACGCATTCTTTCAACAAGTATGGACCGGCGCATCAAAAACCACATAGAACAAGTCAGACCCGGACACCGTTGTTTGCAGGAGGTAATGAGGATCAACGCTGTTGAAACAAGTCGATCATCTTGATGGGATAATGGCTCAGGGTTACATCCACAAGATGTTCAGCAGCAGTCATGTTATTGAAAAAAAAATCTCATACACACACATTAATTAAATTTTTGAACCAGTGCCAGGAAATGAGCAGGCCCACGTGGATATATGAAGTAATTACAGCTCTTGGTGTCTCCCTCAAGACAGAGTTTAAATTATTATCTTATCTGTGTCTACATTTCTCGCCATCTGCCAACAAATCATTGATGAATAAATCAATCCTTGTGGATTTGTTTTCTTTGACTCAGTGTATGTGTGTGAGAGTTTCCTGCAGCTATCCATCAAAGTGCTGCTGTTCAGGACGGTCCATGGAAAGGTTCACTCACTCAAACAAGAGAAGTGTGGTTTTTGGCACCGAACAGACGGCTCAGAGAGTGGGTGTGTTCAAGGGTCGAAGGTCACGTGGTGAGAGCCGGGCCAGCGCTGACACCGAACCTTTTGCCATTTGCTCATGGTATTTGTGAGAGAGTGTGGAAGAAAGTTTGTCCTTCATCTTCCAGTCTTTGGTTTTCGCTGTGTTTCTGCTGTCAGAAGATGATTTAATCGGGATGGGATGAGTTTGTATGTGAGTCATGACAGCAAGCAGTGCCTCCACATGCTTCCTCACTTCACTGTAGCTTAGTTTACTTCATTTCTACTGTCAGCATTAGAAAAAAAATATTTATAATACAAGTATACAAATAAACATAAAAACCCACACTAAGGTTCCTTTCAACAATTTTAACTTTACTGTGTCCTTACTGACCTCAGTTAAAACCTCCATGTCTAGATTTGCACCTAAATTGTGATATTTTTGATAATTAAATTACAGTCTATCAATCTAATGAGTACCGTTGTCTTGGTTTCTGACATGATTACATTTTTACCTACCAATATGTTTTCTAACTCGTAAAAGGTTAACTTTACTGTATTAAAACATGAATGAGTCTCATTATCGTCCAAAAAAAAATCATTTCATATCACATTTCATATAAGAGGGCTAGGCTTTCCTGTCACTCTTTCAAAGTCACCATAAATAAAGGCCCTAAAAAAGTGACAAAAAGAAGGTTTGGTTAATGGCTGGAAATAAATTTAATGTGTATTGGATTTGGCCAATCACCTGTCTGAGGGTTGTTTTGCCATCAGTCTGAAATGTCTGTGTTTCTGCAACTGATGTAATCGCAGGCACCAGTCAAATCAGAAAGTCGCCAAACTGTTGTTTACCCACAATCCTCAGCAATTTTGCTGTGCAAAATAGCAATTAAAATAAATATAAGCAAAGGTTCTCTGGCTTCCTCCCCCAGTCCACAGACCTGCACGTTTAGGTTCATTGGTGACTCTAAATTGCCTGTGGGCGCGAGAATGATTGTGAATGGTTGTTTGTCTCTATATGTCGGCCCTGCCATGGACTGGTCACCTGTCCAGAAAAGGATAGAAAAAAGGCCAGTGACTAAAAATGTGCCTTTAATCTAGATTTAAAAATGGAGATGGAAAACGGAGGGATAAAATGTAACCATGGGACATGAAGGAGGGATGAGCTTTCTGGAGGTCGACCACCAGCGGATCTATAATGTGTAAAATCTATCATGTGATGTGGGGCCTGGACATTTAGAGCTTTAAAGGTGATCAGCAACATCTTACATTCTTCACATTTTATTCTCAAGCTCCAGACAAGTTTAAGGTTCAACATGTCCTTCTTTGTTACAGTTAAAGTAAAGTAAGGAGCCATTTAGGGAATGAATAGAATGAATGAAAAATCCCCATAAGGATAGAAAGATACAGCTGTGTGTGTGTGTGTGTGTGTGTGTGTGTGTGTGTGTGTGTGTGTGTGTGTGTGTGTGTGTGTGTGTGTGTGTGTGTGTATTACAGAGCAATGATCTTGGACAGATCTGTAAACATCGTACCCTCCTTACCATCCGGCCTGCTGCACACAACCACACACACACAACCACACACACACACACACACACACACACTGAGTTAAAAGGCCTGGTCACAGAGCAGAAACAGCTTCTCACTGATCTGTGGGAGGGTTAATGAGGCATGTGAGGGTGTATTTTACACAGACAGAAAGTGTGTGTGTGTGTGTGTGTGTGTGTGTGTGTGTGTGTGTGTGTGTGTGTGTGTGTGTGTGTTTGTGTGTGTGTGTGTCTGCATTTGTCTATATGTGCATATTTAATCTTATTTTCACAGTGTGTCTGACTCCCACCCATCCCTCTAATGCCTGTCGTGTTTATGACTCTATATATTAGTGGTGTGTTTGCTTCTTTCTCAAAGTGCAGGTGTTTACTATTGTTGCCAGGTTTGTGGTGCCTGTTCTTTTCAATGCAAATAAAACAACTTATGCACAGGTGGGTGGAACCAGTTTAAAGAGGCAGGGATGAGTGTACAACCAGTGACAACCTGCAACAACCCACGTCCACTGCCCTCACTGGAAAAATATTACGCTGTCTAGTTAAATCATATTTTCTGCTCATGCATCTGTGAGGCATTTACTGTCTCTGTGCTTTTTACAGATTCTCAGTAACGACGCCCTGATATGATCACATGATGATTTTTAGATCCTGAGAGTCTGACTCTGACGCGTCTTGTGGATTTGAATCATTTAATTCACTTAAGTTGAACAATTCAGACTCACTGTTTAGCTTGATTTTATTAAAGCTGGTTGAGAACCGTCCACTAAAAATTACACGTCATTGTTCGAAACACTGCACCGGTTGGAACGGTTTGTTAATTCAGTACAAATCTGCCTCTAATCTATCTATTAGCACAGAAACTGTGGTCAATTAGCTTGTAACCAGGAAGTAGCTGAATGTATCTGCGTCTGAGCCATTTTCATGTCTTACCTAAAAATGAGAAATCACAGAGAAGTCTATTGACACTGGACAACGAACCACCGACATGGTAGCTAGCTGCTTCATGCTGGTGTTAACTGGTCCAAAAACTTCTCCAAGCTGGTTTTAAACCAGTTAGCAAGTTATTTAGCTCGGTTGTCAGTCATAGTCATAAAATAGCTCTGTGAATGGGACAAGAAGCAAAACCATGCAAAGTTCCACCCGCGCTAATTTATTATGAATAAAAAATAAGCAGTGGGATGTGGAAATCAGCAAGTTCTTCCATGAGCGGTGCCCAGACGAGTGGCACGTGGGAGTGCTGTATGTGCCAAAGTAAAGGCTATGCCAACATAAATGGTTGCCAGCAAGTGGAAGGGGGAGAGGAAAGAGAGCACATGGGCCTGCTTTTATAGTGCAGGAGGCCCAGGTGAACTGCATCAGCTGACGACCCTCCCAGAACAACCAATTAGAGGTTTTAAAGGTAAAACCAGTGTGAAAACCAGGCAGTGACAGGGGCGTCGCTCTATGGACTGGTTCTGGGGTCCACAGCTAACAAATAAACCAAATTCCACATGCACTCTGTGATTCATATTGTTAGCCACAGGTTATACAGTGTAACTTAATGTTTGCTTATATGTCAGTGGTACAAATAGAAGTGACAGCTCCTCTGCGTCCCAATTCGAGGGCTGCATCCTTTGAGGCTGCGCTTGAAGATTGATAGCGTCACAGCAGCACAACTAAGTCTGTTTTTAAGGCACCTTCAGATGCGTCCTTTTCCTTGGCAACAAAGGACCCTACATGGATCAGTCTCATTTCGGTTCAACCTTCACCGCCGTAGACTTCGGCCTCCAAAGAATGCAGCCACTGCATTGGGACATAGCGACTGTCTTGTCTCCCATTGTGGAGCAGTTCACAGATCAAATTTGACAGCTATTAGCTTCTCTCCCTTTAGACCGTCTCTCTTATTAGGCAAACTGCTTATGAGTGTGTACGCTGTTTTGGAGAAACAACCTTGTTTTGGCTCAGTTCAGAGACATTCTAACTTTATCAAATATGTGCTTTGGAAGAAATTAGTCAGCTGAAGGTTCGCCAAGCTGTGTCAAGAAAAAGGAATGTGCGCTTTCAGCCAGAGTTAATTACCAAATCAATGTTTTCACATGAAAACGATAAGAAGCATGGTATGAACAAATGTATCTCTTTCTATCAACCCCACCTTTAAACCCTGATAGGAGTGGTCAGGGAACCCCCCCCCCACACTTTGTCTTCACCTCCTCCTCCTCCTCCATGCCTCTACCCTTCATCTGTTCCCTTCTGTGAAAGCGTATCAAAACCAGCCTTGATCCTCACAGAGAAGTGAGTATAAAAAAAGGAACAGCAGTCAGTTTTTATGACCATACAAGGCTACCTCGCCTTCCTGCCTCGGACATTTACAGGCTCTTAAACTCTGGTCCTGGTGCTTGCCAAAAAATCTGGGGAGGAATTCTTATCTCACTAACAGTTCAGGAGGCACTTATTTTTTTACTATATGGAGGGAGTTATGAGTATGAGCATGAGTAGAGGAGGGAGTGATAAGAGTATGCAAAAGGTTAATGGGAATAAATAAGGAAGACATAAAATTAGGTCAAACATACATATGGGAGGGTAAGTTTTTTGAATGAGAAGTTTCCTCTTAAAGGCCGACTGATTCTGAATGACCGATAGGATTCAGTGGAAACATGTAGAAGACAAAACGAGACAACTGAAAGAGTGACAGCGCTGTGGGAACTTGGGTTGGAGAAAATGTTTGCTGAGGCAATCATGGGACCATGATTTAAATAATGAGCTTCATGTTGTTTTACAGAAGACTTGGAATTAGAAACTGAGATCATAAACGCATGAGGAAAACGTTTACTGAGCTAATAAATCAAAGGAGAAGTGAGAGATATTTTCTCATAGACTTCAATACAACCTAGTTTATTCTGATGGTCATGAGATAATATGCAGGTTTAAGGCTCTTCAGCATTGGCTTCACATTTCAGACCCAGAGTCTACTTCCACTTTTATATATTGTATATTGTTGTAATACATATGGAAAAGTAGGAGTCCACCAAATGCCAATCATTTGGCCTCTTCAGTATAACGATAAAATTATCACAAAAATGATTCATACTGACCTGGCAACCTTTATTTCAAACATTGCATGAGGCAGAGCCACAAAGCCCCAACTAACTAATGTGTGTTTGTTGTCACAATAAAATCATTAAAACTGTTGTGAGAGTGTCTCGAGAGACTCAAATAAAAATATTGTTCAAGAAAAGGAAAAACCTCATTGTAGGACATAAGGGAGACAAGAAATCTGACTGGACGTTGGAGGGCTGGTGACTGACGGTCAACTGGAGCCAGATTATCTCAGCTGAAAAGCTCATGACCAAGTTTTTCCATGGCAATTAGGTCTATGGGAAATGAATGAACATCTAGAAATCAGGGGCTGGGTGGCTGATCAAAAAAAAAAAAAAAAAAAAAAAAAGTGGAGATAAGTTGCTTTTCTCACACACTGTCAGAATTATAAACACATGGAGCAGGAATTTAACTATCCAACCCTAATGTGACTTGGTTCGTTATGGGTCCGCTGCGACGATTTGGAAAAAGTCGAGGTTCTGAATTCAACTTCTGCTGCTTCAATTACTCCAGTTAGAGCAGAGTAAAATGAGAATGGTGCAGAACTTCGTCTCGCTCACAAAAAGTCTTTGCTGCATCATAGTGAGCCGAAATACACGTGCACGCTTTAAGATCTTTACAGATGAGTGATCTGAGGGTCTTGTTTCTGACCTATAATTTTGTTTTTATCCTCTTACAATCACTCCTCAGTTTACTAACAGTATCTATGTTCCATAACAAATATGCACTTGTAAATGTAATGATCCTAAAAAAGATCCATCCACAAAAGCAGAAAGTTACAGATTTCAACTGCTGCTTGATTTGAACTGAGACAAAATCCAAGGGGAAAAAATGATGATGTGTAAATGGTTGGAATGAGTCATGCACATAACTTGATGCATTCAAGAGCGGATACGACCCCTTTGTTCCCAGGATGCTACTGCTGTTGTTATCTAACAAACAACTCTAAAAATTCCAAAATGACAGTTCGCATTTACCCTGACAAAACTGGTGCGTGCACGACGTGGATATAACGATATCTAATGCTCTGCAATTAAAACATTTTTAAATTGTCATTTTCTCGGGCGCCCTCTAATCCAGATGGAGTATCCAACATCATCGTGTCATCATCATTTCATGCTGTAACCTTGAGCGGAGCAGTGATTATGTCTGAGAGAATTCACTTGCAACTTTTTTACCAGCCTCCAGCATTGAAGAGGAAGAGGAGTGTGGCTGACAATGGCAGGAAAGGGAAACTTGTAATGAGAAGTTTGGCTGTAGCTGCAGTGTTAATGGTCAGAATAGCGTAGTCGAAGTATTTGCACAAAAGGAAGTGCAATCTTATTGGGAAACAATCCAAATATACTGTATTTTGGTAACATGATAATACAATACTTTAATCATAATACAGTGTTTTTCTGAAATGCACACACAGTCACACAGGTAGACTTCTCGACTCCTACGATTCCTTTCTCTCCATTAGCAGCTACACCCTTCTTTACAACATGTTTGTGATCTTATCTTCGCATCAGATTTAAGGCCTCAGTGATCACCAAATTATGGGTTATTATGGGTTTGAATCCCCACGTAGCTCAACAGTTAGACCCTTGAATTCATAAATTTAGTCTTAAAAAAGCATTTCAGAACAAAAAGGACTCCACTGCCATTATGTCTTACTGAAACAAATATTGTCAGCTGCGAGACGAAGTGAACTTATCATGAAATACAAACAGTAACCAGGAAATGAGTCAATATAAAGCAGGTTTAGCTCAATAAAAGACAGGTGAGGATCTGTCCTGAATGAAGCTCATTTATCAATATTGTAAACATATATGTCTCAAAGTTCTTTCATGGGAGACATGAACCATAGAGACAGACAAATAACAATGGCAATTTAATCTCCAACAAATGACGTTACTACCTTAATAAAAAGTTATTGTCGAGCTGTAGAGCCAGACAAGATGGTTTGACTTCATTCTGAGGAAATTTGCTCCCAAAGTACATTAACATTAAAGTCTCTTTCCGTGACCCCACCAGCATGTCCCGAAAGACTTAACATTGAGGTGATGTCACTCAGGTTTATTATAGTTACATAGCTAGCGTTAGCATTAACAGCTTTACTTAGAAGTCTTGACAGAACTTCAGCCATCAATTGGCTTTCATACGCCTTTTGAGCAGCACTACGTCTTCAGGGCAGCTGGGAAGCTACAGTGCCTCGGTATCGGAAAGTGACAAGACATATGACTAGCTTGTTAGAATGATAGCTGCAGTACAAATCAAGACGTTGCTTTTAAAAACTTTGCTTTCCACCACTGCTCACTGTTATTGTACTCTATATTGTACTGGTTAGCCTAACGTTTAACCTGTAATGTTTAGCACATAAAGTGGATAATATTAGACATGTTAGCATGTTATGCTCACTAATTTAAAAAGCTAACATAGCTTAGGCTGAACTCAGTAAGTGGCCCTAGCAGTATCATCTATCATGTTTGCTGTCATGTACTGAAGTTCTTTTTCTTCGTCCCCCGCAGCTTCAGGCTGGGTTGGGAACCACTGTTGACGTGGGCCTGCGGAGCTCAAAGAGAAGATTGTACTTGATATCAGGTTGTAGACAAATAAAATAAACTTGACTTGACTTGACATTAGCTGCCGCAGGGATCAAACATAAAAGCCTTCAGTTACTGGATGTTCTGCAACCACGGATCTGCCCTCCCAGAAGTAAACACAATCAAGATGTCTGGGCCTGTTTGAGCTGCTATGGCAACATCAGCTTCCTGGCAACCCGTACAGTTTGGATTCCTCAATCGAGGGTGCTGACTAATTGGTGAAAACTAACAAATACTGACCAGTTTTCCCAAAGGTTGAATGTCTAAACTGATGTCGTAAATAGTGGTTTTCAGTTGGGTTGGATGAAATGAGACATCACTACATTAAAGGTCTGACAAAGTGAGAACCGGGTGCAACAGAGGTTGTTATCCAGAGTGCACAATTTGTGAGTTTTAAAAATCTGCTGCCAAGTGAATATTTCAAATGGGAGCTGCGAACATAGTTTTCTCATTCTCAAATTATACACAGAACGAAGGCCCTCAGTTTGTGGAGGAAAATACTTTGGCTGAACAGGCAAGATTATGGTTAGAGATCTGTTAAGACATTTGCTCAACAGGTGCTTCCACATTTACTGGCAGAAGTTTTTAAACCCTCAAAGCTTTCCTACAGACATTAAAAGCCCATTTAGTCCAACACAGAAGCCCTAATTTATAAACCACATGGGTCCAAAGGGAAGAATGACTCCTACTGGATACATCAAAAAAGTCCCCAATGTTTTGATTTGACAGACCCTAAAGTAAACCCTCTTTAGGACTTTCTCTAAACAAGTTTCATTACCTTTGTCCTTTCCTTCTTTCTTTTTCCCTTTCCAATCCCTGTGTTCTTCCTTCTTTCCTTCTTTCATTCCATTTTGTTTTTATTTCTTGGACTATGTTTTTCTTGGGTTACCATTCTTGACTAAAGCAAATACTGACTGACTGTTTGACATCATAGTATCAATCTGATCAAACTAAAAGGTTTAAAAATGTATTCATACAAAGAAATCATGGAAATTACAGTGCTCAATCAAAACACAAGATATAAACACCTGTTGAATAAAATCAACATGAAAAATGATCAAACTTCCATCAGTGAATTTGACATAAAAATACAGACTTGGAGACAACCTAGATCCCCCTCCTGCAGGCATTTCAGCTGAAGGTCTCTTTGCCTCTTTTTGCATTCAAGTTATATTATCAGATTTTTTTTCCAACCTGATAAACATGTACAATGAGAGACAGATAAAACTGGGATCACTACAAGCTGTCAACCTCAGCTCAGGATGATTTCAGCATGAGGAAGAAAGCAAATATCTGGGTGCCGTATGGGCCACACATCAACAGGCATCTGGCACCTTAACCTTTTTTTTTTTTTTTGCACCCTTTGAGTACTAACAGAGAGAGAGGGGGAGAGGCAGAGAGGAGGTAGTGGTGCTGAAAGGTGAAAAACAACAGTGAAATGAGAAGAGGTAACTGAACACTGTCAGGATCACAGTGCTCTGAGAAAAGGCAGAGGGAGGATGACAAAAAGGTGCGGGGGGAGGATGATGAAGGATCTGTGAGGGGAGAACAGGGAGAGAGAACAAATGAAGGATTAACAGAGTATTTCTAACATGGAGGAGGATCAGTGGTTTTAAAAACAGAGGATAACCCATAGCACGGGGGGAATAGGAGGGGGAAGATGGAGAGAGAGATGATGAGGAGGCTAAAGACAATTTGGAGTTTTCATGATCAGAAAGGAGATGGAGGACCAAAAGATGAGAAATGACAGGAAGATGGAGAAAAATGTGAACTTTACCAAGAAGGATGAGGAGGAACTGGAGGATTATGATCAGGAAGAAGAGAAACACTAAGAGTCTGTGTCCTGCTCACAGTTAGAATCCACCATCAAATCAGACCCGCAGTTACCTCCGGTGACTCCTCTCTGAAACCCTCCAAGGGCTGAACAAAAGCAGCATTACAGTCATAATCCTGTAGTAGCTCTCAAAACCAGATTTGACAGTTGAGCAATGCTGTGCTGCAAAATGACAACCAACTTCAAGTCATAACTGATGTAAATAAAGGACTGTGGCCGCACTTAAAGAGAGAGGGAGGTCTACCTGTTGTTATTTTGTCATGTCTTAGTTAAGTGTTGGGCCGCTGATCTTCCAAAAGCTGCAGTTCCTATAATGACCACTAGAGTCTGGCTCCAACAGTGAGTCAGTCCTCAGAGACTCCAATGTTAATGTTTACAGCCTGCTGCAAAAACAGGTGTGAATTTTTAAAAGAAGTCACTTCTTTAAATTTTTATTAAGGCTTAAATTTATGTTTAATTGGGGGCGTGGCTACTCTGAGAACATGTGGGTCAGTGTATGCTTGCCACAAACTGGTATGGACCAAAGTCTCTGTTCCACCTATTTGCCCATTTTTGTCTTAGCCAGGAATTAAACTGAGTGAGGTGCTGCCAAGATGGCAACAGTGAAGCAGCTACCACTGAGCTTCAATTACATTACATTACATTACAACTCCCACAGCTACATCTCTGTCTGAAAATTGTTTTGCATGGCTAAATGCCATCAGAGGTAATTGGGAATATTTGAAATTTTATTTTTTTGATTGACCAGACCCTTTAATCTCTAATGAAGCCTGGAGACTGTTCACAGCAGAACTGGAAAAGTATAATAGTTATACCGAGTGAGCTACACTTGCACAAAGCTTGTCTGTCTGTATCACTAAACATGATTGCTCCTGTTGGCTGGATCACAGCCTATAATACCAGACCTCCTCTTTGATAGCATTCCATCAAAATGAATCCCTCCTGCTCACTGTCTCCTCCCTCTCTGGAGGAATGTGGGTGGTGAGTTATCAGGAGTTTCAGAGAGTGGGTATTTGCACCAGCTGTGTTGCCTGCAGTGGCTTGACTCAGGGAAACCTCTCAGTTTCCACTGTGCAATACATCTGTGGTTCACCTGGGATGATGGGTCCTGAAAGTATGATGCCCTCACCTTGACCTGACATTTGTGGAATCTGAAAAACTGTTGACTTTTTGTTTTTAAATTTAGTGACGCTGCTTTTGTATCAGCCTCTCATTCCTGGGTTCTTCCACATTTTCCTAAACTCCTCTGAGCTGCTCTTTTCATAGCGATTAAATAACAACCCTTTCCACGTTCCTGTCATACATTATAATTCTAGTATTACAGGAATGTTATCAGTGTGCTCCGACTCTTAGTACTGTTTGTTTCTTCAAATGGCTGAAGGATATTCTTTAGCAAAGTATAATGACTGGTTTTGATTTTGCAGCTGCAGCAAGAGGTAATTCACTCGAGAACGCAGCTAGCCTGGTTTGGGACTAGCTCATCCACTGCCTGAGGAGGCAGTCCCGGGTAATGGATGCGTACTGCTCTTCATTGGAGGTGGGTTAGTTATCCATACACAGATTTTGCCTGGATTACAATTGAATATCACATGAAAATGCTTCCGACCAAACAGGAATCTTACCTTTTTTTTCGTCTACTAAAGTTTGCGTTCGAGGGTGTGGCTCATTGTTGCCCCTTGTGGCCACAATTCACAACCATCAAGAACCAGTGGGCGTTTGGCTCCCTCTAGCTGAATTTTTGGTCTTAATCTCAGTCTGAAGAAAACCTACGTCTGTATCTCCAGTCTGAAGCCAGTAGTGGATGAGTACGATAAGCTTCAGATATCTTATCTTGCAATCCTCACCTTGCAGCCTCCCTCTGTTTACTGTAAAGGTTTGGAGTCTGTGCCCAGACTAGTGCTAGTGCTAATGGTGAACAGTATATAGTGCTGTAATTCAAGCATAAAACCATGAACAGCCTGTGTGGCGCCTCTATAGGCTGTTGAAACAGAACATTCAAATTCCAGATAATTTACAGAATCTCATCTTGATTTAATCTCTGACTCACTGCTTAGACACTGGATTCAGTCTGTGTAGATCCCGCTGCACAGCATTTATGCATTCATGACTGTGATTTATGACATGGATTCTTTGTTTCCAAACTCAGAGCCTGATTTATGAAGATCAGGTCCTCCACATACTCAACTTGGAGAGACTTGTCTTCTTCTTTGACTCATGGTCCAGCACCTTTCCAAGTTTTCCTGAAATGTGTCACCAAGAGACACATTCAACAATCAGCAAGGTAATTGTTGATTGTATTTGTTTTCTAGGAGTTCAAGGTGGGTGAGGCTTGCCAAATCTGGACAATAGACCTCATGGACCCTATGGTGGTCTACTAGTGACTTTAGGAGGTGTCACTGTCGTCCACGCCATCCAGCATCATCAAGGTTCCTCAAGAGAACCAGACACACCGGGCAAATGTGGAGAACCAATGTAAGCAATGAAGTCAAGACGGGACTCAAGTTAACTTTTGACAGGATGCAAATTCCAGTGAGAAATGAATTACAATGCAAATTCCTGTGTTAAACTGCAGCACAATGCAAATCCACGTATGATACAAATAACATGCAAATTCCAACGGGCGCACAATATTACAGGACGACGACCACACCCATGATTGCCTTTCTTAGGTATAACAACAGGGAAACAGTTGCACATATGTCTTCATAAAGGAAAAGCTTTCATTCTTTGATGAATGCTGCAGGTCCAAAAAGTGCCCTGACTTCCTTTGATGAAAGAATGGGAAAAGAAAATGATCTCTGAAATGAGAAGATCAGGAGGATGTTGGCAAGGAGTTACAACTGGGTGATCCCAGAGCTGGCCAGGCGATTCGGTCACATCAGGTCTGGTAGAATTCTGGTTGAAAGAGGGGAAATAGCAGCACAACATTGGGCCGACAGCCATTTAAAACAATGGGGCTCCTAAGAGATGGAGCTTCCTTGAATTGTGTAAAGTTTCCATTTAGTGAATGAAAACACGAGCCCTTAGGAGGTGGTTTTTCCATCATGGCCGGCCGGTTAGAGAGTTCCCATCAGGCAACAGCTGATCCGTTCAGAGCATGGGTCACATGGGTAAAGAGGGGTCCAGCAGGGGTCAAAGTGAGCTTCACTGATGGTTAAAGATACGCTTTTGATGAGAAAGTGCTTCATCTCGTCTCTGCTGTTAGATGCAGCTTAATCATTTCTTGCTAGGATACAGGTCTAAGGCTCCTCAGCTTTGGCTTCACAGGCGGCATCTGTTTTCAGCATTAGCTTTTCTAGGCTAGCATAGCAATGACATTGGCACCGACTTCATCTTCTTCTTCTTCTTATGGTTTTGTTCAATACTTTTAGGTGCATCACCGTCAGCATCTGTGGATCAGATGGATTTTAATGAGTTATATTCTTCTACTGAGTCTGGTTTTTTTTTCCAAAAAGGGGTGAATGTTGCTCTATGCCCTACATCCACGAGGTCAACTGTATCAGTGCTTACATTTCAAATTTGATATGATCTTTTTCCAATATCTGTGAGTCTCCGTCTTTATTGCTGATAATAATAGTAAATTTTGACTGAGGACAGTCAATTATTACATATTTGATTGTTTCCAGTAAATTCCAACAGTCACACACACCAGTTTCATGTTCACCAATAATTTTAAGGGATCTGTTAAGATTCATGTGTCCAAATCTCATCCTTGAGATTGTCTCATCTCTAACTTTTTTTTTTTTTTTTTTTTGGCTATTGTAGCGTTGTCTCCCTTTAGATTCCTTGCTCCATACTTGTTGCCATTTCTCTACAGTTTCTACCAAACTTCTGTTTTGTGACACTGTTCATATCTCAATAGGCTTCATCAAAGGTCCTGCGCATTCACTCGTGTCTTCGCTTGCACTGATTAGACCGGACTAAACGTACCGATAAACCCTTTTCCACAGGGACCTGCCACAGCACAGGTGTAATCAATAACAACTGCTGCAATGAGCCTGCGCCCGTGTCCTGGTGGTTTACATACAGGCTCAACGGACCTGTGATGGAGCACAGGTATCATTGACGCTCTTAGTTACACCTGTGGTTTGTCTGTGGTCAAAAATGTGTAAAAAAGGTCTTCCCACCCATTTTTGCAATGACCTGCTGTTGTGAAGCAGGTGATAAGCTGTGCTGCCACATCACTTCAGCAGCCGGTCGGTCAGGTCCAATCAAACACAAGTGAAAACAGTTGCGTGGGTGGACGTTGGCTGTGAAGGGGTTTTAATTGTTCGTCAGGTACAAAACTCAACTTCATATTCCAGGATCTTTGGCGCAAATTATTAAAGTGCAGTTTATTGCATGAAAAGGAAACGTACAAAAAAAAAATATCAAAAGTAAAAAGTGACAAGTTTTATGTTTAACAAATTACAGTGGTTTTCTTCAACTCAACAAGTCTTTTTGGTACCAACCTGCCAGTTCTATATGACAGTTTACAGTGTTTATATCCATCATGGGGCCAGTGAGTGCTAATGTGGATAAAAACTTAACTTCCTTTGTCAATCCTCAGTAAGTGCAGAGGGAGAATTATACATTTTCCACAGTTGATCATAGTTTTACCTTTGATTTATTCTGGTATACATTACTTTGCATGTTATCTATCATTTATTTAATAAACGTGGATCCAAGACTGGAGACCACATTATAGAAGCTCACGAGTCAAAATAAAGAATAAATAATAAAAGAAACACCAGTACAGTCGAATTCAAGACAATACAGTAGCTCAATCCTTGTAGAAATCATGTCATATTTATAATTTACGGTGGTATTGTTGTGTTTTGGTCATTGTTCATTCAAAAAAATTCAGTCTGACGTTGCAACAACGTAGGTAAACATTTACCCACATTGTACACAAAGGGGAAATTGTATTAGAAAGAGCTGTCATATACCCGTCTGTATTCTACAATATAATTGCAGGGCTATTGTTTGCACAGGTCCACCTCATAAACTGGCAATTGGTGGTGTACACTGAAGGTTTTCACATTGTTTTGTACCCTTAAGATAATATGAAAATCCTGTTACACCTCCCAGGACAATGCACCACTACAGTAGGTGCCAAATTAATTTCAGTAAAAGAACTGGAAGTAATGGAACTGAATTTCTTCTATTAAAGCTGCTGAAATATGCTGCACAATGATTGGATTGTCTATTGTCATTATTATTGTTGTTATTATATTTGATTTCACTCTGATCTTGGATGCAATGCACTGGAAGCAAATCAAGTCCAAATCTGGCTAATATTGCTGGTCGTGATGCTGCATAGAGGAGGGCGAGCGTCAGTAGTAGAAGGCGGCAGGTTTCAGCAGTAATACTATTAAACTGACACAGGTTTAATGTTAATAAGCTGGACAATAGAAAATTAATCATCATCAGTATCAAAAGAGAAGAAAAGCAAGAAAATTTGTGGAAAGAAGACGACTAGGACAGACTGGGCAGAGGACAAACTGGACAGAAAGAGTGTTGGTGTCTTCCTAGTCGAGACAGGTTTATCAATACTGTGGTCTTTCATGGACAAAAAGGAAAAAGCACCCAAATGCAAATGGACTTACAATTATTGCACTCTATATTAGAGATCTCAGGCACTCAATTCTATGTTAGCTTCAACTACGCAACCACAATCCGTCTCTGCAGCTGTGCCAGTGTTTGTTTTCCCTGCTCTGGTTCTAGTTTTAGCTGAGCCTGTCCTGGTTTCACAAGTGGTTGTGGAGCAGATGAAGAGAGTAGGTTTGGCAGCTCTAAGCCACGGTTTTCTTCTTGCACTCCACGGAGCAGAAGAGGAAGCCCTGCACCGCCATGAAGCGCTGGCCCATCAGGCACTTGGAGCAGCCGGAGCACTTGAAGCACTGTGGCTCAGCGTGCCAGTGGTGCTCGCCGTAGGAAACCCTCTGGGCCTCGGGCTCCACCGCATTCTGGCAGGCTGAGCATTTCTGGGACGGAGGAGGAGATAATGCTGTCAAGTCACAGTCATCTTTTTATATTTGTCAACTTACCGCTAATGTTGTAAATCAAACTTCCTTTAGGCTTCAGTCATTTTGTCAGTACATTTTTAAAAGAAATTCAAAATGTAAATAATCATGCACACATGACAGAAATACAAGGTAAAACATGTCACAAATATTGGTCAAAGCTGAAGTGTCATGTGAATTTTACTTTCCACTTTGTTCCAGTGGTAAATTACTTTTGGAGGTGGGTTTCTAGTGCAGCTAATGGAGCTATTTTCTCATTTTTGACAATCAATAAGAAACATTTAAAAAAAGGTCCCATACTATACAAATTGTGATTTGGATGAAAATGAGCTGTCAGGACTTCTGTAACTTTGTGACATCACAACAAAGCAGTCCCTGCTGTCCCCGAGAAGATCAGATCCTCTCGTCTGATTGGCTGACTGAGCTGTTACTAGAGCTCCAGAGCTCTGAGAGAAGAGATGTTAAACTACACTGAGATGAATATATTTTCTTATGGATATCAACAGATAAAACAGAAGTATGAAATAATAGACCTAAAAAAATAATATTCTGTACTAAATGCTTGGTAGTACAGTGGAATCCCTGGTTCTTAATGTTTACAATACCATAGTCAAAAATCAAGGGGAGTATGACGTTGCATAAGAACAGTGGCTTTGCATGGGATTATGTCAGATAAATCATGTAAACACATGTCGAGTGCTTCACATTCTTGGTTTTGGGTGGCCAGTGTTCATTTGCAGAAGTTCTTTAATATCAGGAGGTCTGTTACACAACACTTTAGTAAACTGACAGCCTGTGATACGAGTCAAACTTTCGAAACAGTGTAGATACAAGAGGAGGGTAAGGGGCAGCTGTCAACTTTACAGTCTTCACAGAGAGCGAGATGGCAGGGTTGTTAATTAATATTATTACTTTTACTGTTGTTTGTTTTTGGTTGTTTTTTTTTTTAATCCCTCTTATCGTGGATTTTAATTCATGTTATTGTTTTGCCATGACATCACACAGCTCACACAGACATGACAGCAGCATCTTATGAAGGACTGATGCTCCACACATGCTCTATAGGTCGGAGCAGGACTTGAAATTACAGGGTTCAGATATGGACCATCGTTGGTGCCAGTCAAGCTAAGAATGTGTGCACCCGGTGAACTTAATTGTGGTTTAGATAGCTGTCTAAACAGAGAAACGAAACAATTTCAACTATTTAAACAAACAGAGACCCAGAGAAAGAGAGTCTGTCTCACCACAGCATAGTTCTTCATGTAGCAGGGCTTGCACACAGGCTTTTCATTCTCCATGACATACGTCTCTCCGGCAAGGATGCAGTCGCACTCGAAACAGCAGAAGTGCTTCAGATGCCAGTTCTGTCCCTCGGCCTGGGTGTACTCATTACTGAAGATCAGCTGTGGATCAAGTTGTAGAACAAAATGGTGTCACCAACCTCAAAACTGAAGAGAAAGTGACACAGGCACAAATAATCTGAAGACCCCCCCCCCTCCAAACACACACACACAAACCTCATCACATCCTCCGCAGCGTGGCTTCTCGCTGTCTCCGTAGTGGCGTCCGCAGTACAGCTTGCCTTTCTTCCAGAAGTAGATCATGTCCACCAGTAGTTCGTTGCAGGTACAGCACACAAAGCATGCTGGGTGCCACAGTTTATCGTAGCCGGCCCGCTCGGCGTAGACGGCCGGCTCGCCCACACGCATCGGCTTCTGGCAGTGGTGGCACATCTTGGAGGAGGACAAGAGAAGAAAAGATGATAATAGCAAAGAGTTGTTGTGCACTTTTCAGTAGGTTTACACAAAGGGCAATATCCTTGTCATTGAGTCCATTTCAAAGTCAAGTGGGGCCGCGTTTGATCTGACAAAGAGGCCATTTTATAAAGGAACATTTGAACTGTGAGACCTCAGCTCTCCCTGACACATTTATAACACATGGCACAGCTCCTGTAACCTGACCCTGGTGTTTTAATTATGATGAGATGAGAGCTGAGTGTGAACACAAAGCTGTTTAATGACTTCTGCCAGAGGAGTGTAGTCCCTCTCTCTTTTCTCTCTCCTTTAACCCAGCTAGTTGAGGCAGACAGACCAACCCCACCCCACCGTCACCCCCCACCCACCCCCGAGTCCGGTTCTGTTGGGGATTTCCTCCTGTCAAGTGCTTTGGTCAAGTGTTTGACCTCACTGTCTAAACTATCTTGAAATAACTTGGCTAATGTGTCATGTGGTGCTATAAAGGTTTGCACGATAACATTTTTTGATAAAAGTAAAAAGGTCAGGTTGTTGTGCATTGTTGTGGTGCAGACATCATAATTTTTATATATATATATATTTTTTTTTTTAGTTCATTTAAAATGTAAAAATAATCATTCCAACTGAAATCACAATCACAATATGGAAGTAATCAAGACATGGTGTTTTCTATGTACCATGCAGCTCCAGTACTAAACAAATACAATTGAATTGAACTGAACTGAACTGAACTGAATTGAATTCAACATGTGAAGTCATGGATCATGGAAGGAATTAAGAGAAAGGATAAAACGCAGGGGGAGAGAAAAAGAGCATGAGAAACATTAAAAAGACAACAGGAGAGAAAGACAACAACAACATGATGAAGAAAAATATACAGCAAAAAAAGAAAAAGAAAAAAGAAATTGGATGTCGACGCTGACTTGTGATCTCACTCCGTTACTCTTGCGTAACCACCACTGCTTCTTGTTTCAGTATCAAACCCCATTTTAATGAGTCCCAGTAGAAATAAAACAGGAGTAAATCATTAGAGTCCAGACTTAACTGGCTGCACATGGTGAAGTTTATATATATATATATATATATATATANTCTTAAGCAAACATTTTAACATTTTATCTTGTTAATTTTAATTCCTACTTATTTAATTTATTAAGTTATATAATCGTGACTTTGTCAACTCCACTGCTCAGTGTTTCTTAAAGATATAATCAACCCTTATCATTACAATAGCTAATCATGTCAACACTAGTACGTCCATAGTTCAATTTCTTATATGATGTTCAGTAATTAGGTAGATTTACTCTGTTTTATTTAACAATAACATTACTGTTGTAAATGTAAGAGCTGTTAGTGAGCAGGTCCACTAGATGGAGACATTAGACCAACTCTGACTCAGTCTTCACCACTCAGGGTGATGGATGGTGATTTACTTATGATTCACTCTGGGTCATGAATCACTGAGGTTTTTTTATATATATATATATATATATATATATATATATATATATATATAAAAAAACCTCAGTGATTCATGACCCAGAGTGAATCATAAGTAAATCACCATCCATCACCCTGAGTGGTGAAGACTGAGTCAGAGTTGGTCTAATGTCTCCATCTAGTGGACCTGCTCACTAACAGCTCTTACATTTACAACAGTAATGTTATTGTTAAATAAAACAGAGTAAATCTACCTAATTACTGAACATCATATAAGAAATTGAACTATGGACGTACTAGTGTTGACATGATTAGCTATTGTAATGATAAGGGTTGATTATATCTTTAAGAAACACTGAGCAGTGGAGTTGACAAAGTCACGATTATATAACTTAATAAATTAAATAAGTAGGAATTAAAATTAACAAGATAAAATGTTAAAATGTTTGCTTAAGATGTTTAAAAATAGATTCTTACTTTTTTCTGATGAACAGTAAATGATTTTTTGCACACGTCTGCACATTGTGATAGATCATTTACCTGCCAGTGACAGGTACTGAGAAATAAACAGACAAATGATGAAAAGAAAAAAAAAAACTCTTACAAAGTTCTGCTGTGGTCCAGATTGCTGAGCTCCAGGGACGCCCATGGCTCCAGCAGTTGCAGCAGTGCCCATAGATCCTCCAGCTGGACCAAAGCCACCAGATGGTCCAGTCCCAGGCCCTGAAAGTGGTCCAGCACCTGCAGCTCCAGCTCCAGCTCCAGCTCTAGCACCTGCAGCTCCAGCTCCCGCTCCCGCTCCAGCTCCACTACCCCCTGCTCCAGGTCCAAAGCCAGCACCCACTCCAGGCCCACCCATAGGCCCAACACCAGCGCCTGCAGCCCCTGGCACAGAGGAAGCAAATCCATACCCTCCACCACCAGCTGCAGCACCAGCAAAAAGTTCGCCAAACCTTGCCCCTCCAGCACCAGGTGCACCTCCAACCCCAGCAGCACCAGCTCCCCCTTGCCCTCCTGCCTGTACTGCAGCCATCTCTTCAGGCAGCATAACATCTCCAACGCCCAGGGCCTCATCCTTGTACTTGCGGACGAACTGCTGCATCTGCTTGACCTCAGCAGGACTCAGTTCATGGCACTTGGACGGGTCCTGGTCGTGCTCGGGCAGCTGGCGGGCCATCTGCTGCCGACGGTACGCAGCTCCCTCTGTACCGGCCACCGGACGTTTCTCTGGTGGGAGCAGCTCGATGTAACGCACCGCCTGGAAATCAGGGGAAAATTAAAAGGTAAACTGTGTGAAGGACAGAGATGAGGAGAGTATAGAGAGATACGTTAAGGACCAATCAGAAGCAAAGTAAACTGCTATTAGAAATGACATCCTTTAAGCTTTTTTTACTTTTTATAAATTTATCATAGCTGCAGTGAGAGAGAGAGACAGGAAAGTTGGGGCGAGAGAGAGAGGGGATGCAGCAATGCCCCATGGGTCAAACTCCAACCTGGGCCTTCTGTGGTTTTGACAATGTCAGTTGAGTGATCTTAACATTCAACTTTGAAAATTAATTATCGGGACCTCTAGTGGCCAAATGCTTTCATGACAATTCCTTGAAAATCTAAAATGTTATCATGGTGGTGCTGGTGGGAAAATGCAGCTTTGCTTTTAAGTTCCTGTAACAGCCGAGGTAGCTCAGAGCAAAATGCAAACATACACTACCAGCGTATGCAGACAGAGGTGAAATCTACTTGAGAATTAGGTCCATCAGGAATCATGTCCTCCCATGAATCTTCTTCCTCCTTGTGGTTGACCTGGGGCTGCAGTTAATGGTGACTTTTCTCACCCATAATTGGTCAAATTCTGAGACGCTGAGGGAACCTTTCTTTCATTTTCTTGTTTGTCTGACCAGCAGCAGTCCAAAACTCATTGAAAGTTCATTTTCAGTGAGAAAGACGGGGAGATGAGGATGAGGGGATGACAGACAAAGGGCCACGGTCTTTGGACTCAAACCCGGGCTGCTGCAGCTGGGACTGAGCCTTTATAGCATGTGGTTCACAAGGTGAGCTACAGGGGGGCAGTGCGTTTATTATTTTAAAACTCTTACCAGATGCTTATTGGCTACTGGCGGTGCCCACTCATAGGTGACAGACTTCATCGGCACATCTTTGGGAACTGGCATCACGCTGGCTGATGTTGCGCTGACAGGCACCGGCACTTTCTCACCCTTTACTGGTGCAGCACCTGCTGCTACAGCCTGGGCCTGGTTCTGGGCCTGGTTCTGGGCCTGGTTCTGGGCCTGGTTCTGGGCCTGGGCTTGGGCGCCGCTGGGTACTGTGCCTGTCGAACCTCCAGCAGGCTGTACAGCTCCAGCTCTGGCAGAGGGGGGCACAACAGTGGAAGAGGCACTCGGTGGGACAATGTAAGCAGTGGCGGGGGCCGGCACAGTGATGGTCATCATGTTGCCACGGTAGCTGGGGATGCCGTCAGTCTTCAGCTTGGCAATGAGGCCGGTGTATTTGGTGTCCTCGAACAGCTTGCCTACCTTCTTGTTCTCCTCTGAGTTCATTGACACGTCGTGCTCCGCGAGGCCACATTTGCAGTTTCGACAGATTTTTCTGCAGAAAAGGACAGGAAAACATTTTTTGTGTTTTGTTTTAGTGTGTCTCTGGAAAAGCCTTGAATAAATCTCATGCATTTTATTTTATTTCTACACAAACATGCTTTTTGTGTTGGTATGTTACTTGTTACAACAATGACACAGTCTGCTACAATAGCAGACTAACACAACAAGCTCAGTGATTAATTCAAATATCTCACAAGCCTCAACACAACTCTTCATATTTGCAGAGTAACACTGACACAATTTATAACCAGCAGGCGTGTTTCAGCATGACCAGGCCCACAAACTTCAAGCTCCCTCAGCTGTGTCAAGCTCTGCAAACCCTGTTTAACTTGTATAAGTGACAACAAACAGCATTTATATTCCAGAAATATCCTTTAAACTGTGTGATATGATCACTTTGAAATGATAAAAGCTGAGGAAAGACCATAAAATATTTCCTTAACTGCTTCCCTTTCATTAAGGTCATATTAATGCCAATGAAAGACATTTTAAGTATGAACATGTAGCAGTGTTCATTTTTCATTTCTAAGTTTGGGAGTTGAGGAAAACCTTAAACCCTCAGGTGTATGCAGCCTGACAACAAGCCCTGTATGTGCCGATCCTTACACATCCGACAGACTACAACAATCCACCACTCCTTTAAAAGCTCAGTCTGCCACCACAGACCCGTGGGTGGGCCCTTGTGCTGGTGCCGTGATGGACATCGGGGACCTGGAGCTGTCTTCAGGAAAACCAGCCTGGTGTGGATAATTGTCCAGACAGTGGAGTCCAATTACTGGTCCAAATAAATGCACATATTGTGACAGGCAGGGTGAGTAAGACAGGGGACCTTGGGTGGTCCAAACTGGACCGAACTGTCCCACATTCGAAATCAAAACAAAACACAGTGTCAACAATAGCTTCTACATAGACGTTTGGTCTGTGGTTGTTCTCGGCCTCCAATTCTACTGATTTTGTTTAATTAGGAGCAGATGCCCCCTAAAGGCTCAAGCCCCCACCCTCAGCACTAATCAGAGCTTAAGTCACATCTAGTGTAGACTCACGCTGTTCTGATATTTGTTAACAATAAGCCAACGGGACGTGGAGCTGTGTTTTCAGCAACAGCATGATCCTATTAGGCTGATGACTCCAATCACAGTATTTTCAATCAGGCTAAGAGGAAAGTGATGTTATTGAGCAGTCTGGGTGGGGGTTTTTACTTTCCCTTTATTGTTCCAGGAACAATGTTTTTTTTTTTTTTTCATGGCCGTCCGGGTTCATAATTCTTCTGAGATACCTGGCAGGAGCCCGATAAAACCACTGTTTTTACTGAGCATCTTCACCTGAGCCTTAAATTAGCCATATGTCTCAAGTCTAGACATAGGAAGTCAAGGGTTTGACACTGGACATCCACTGTTAAATCCACTTCCTTGATTGTGAAACTGCACAAACCTCCAGAAATGCAGCTCGAAGCCTTCGCACTTGTCCTTGCATTTCAAACAGGCGGCTCCAGCACCAAACTCGTGGCCCAGGGTCATCTGTAAACGGATCACATGATTACAGGTCACATTACATCTCAGTTTTGGCTATTTAACCCCTGAAAGGAAATGCAGACTCCCCTCGGGGTAAGATTGACCACGTGACTGTGTTTGAATTTGAATTCTGCAAATTAAATTAAAAAAAGAAAGAGTCAGTTGGTCTTGGAGGGACTGGAACAAGCTGTTCTGGTGCTGTAGACTAGGAATCACAATGGAAAAGACTGTGTTGAACTCGGGTTAACAAAACCAGATTTTCTGATCAAAGCGAGGCACAGTGTGGGAAACAATAGCTCCCTAAGTGAAACTAGTGCACAAGTAAAAACAATGACATCCTGATGCATCTTAACTCGCAGCAACAGAAGTCAGAGGACTGTGGAAAATCATTAATATCTCTGCAGGACAGGAGGAAACCTAATTTCTCCGCACCCTCGCCTGTGGAGAATTAGGCCTTCTCATTACATAGGAACATAAAACCTCGTTTCACTCTGTTCAAACTAAGTTTTGCCCTCATGTCTGTCTCTGTGTGCAGCCGCCTTGCTGGCACCCTGCGTGTGAGGCGTTTGGGGAACATTGGTAAACTATAGCTACAGAAAATGACCTGGTCTACGCTGCCCCCTTCTAAATTGCATGAGTACATTGACCACACACCGTGCCACCGACCACCACGAGCCAATTCTCAACCTGTGGGAAACACTAAGTAGAAAAAAGTCAAACTTTAAGATGGGGACATTTCCACTTTGATTTTTAAGAACATTCAGAACAAATAAACTGAATATGATTGCTGAGACTAACTTGAAACCCTGGTTTGGGACAAAACTGTATTTAAAGTCAATACAGATAATGAGTTCAAATGATCTCTGATCCACACAGAATGGTTTTCTTCCTGTGTTTTGAATTATTTCAGCAGCGCCTCTCTCAGTTGCCTTAAAGTATTTTAGCTCCCTCCAGCCTCTTTGGCAGTGGACCCTTTAGCTCTCCTCTCTTTAACTGCACTCTTTTCTTTTCCCTGTCTTCAGTGTCAAAACAATGCTCGTGTCCACCTTCAGCCATTACTGCTGTTTACGACCATATATGGTCAACTATTCAATGATGCTGAAAGCTCTGTGCGATCCAGCCGCCCCCCCCCCGTTGTCAGAGAGATGTTTCTGACCCAAAAGAGACTAAGTGGTGAGGAATGCAGTTTTCGATGGTGGAAGCTTGATGCTGGCGTTTTAGCTTCCAGAGCAGAGAGAGATTTTCCTCTTCTACCTGGGAGTCGTTCACAAGTTCGATAGCGGAGTTAAGCAGCATGATTTTGTGGTGACAATTATAAACAGCAAACACATACATGAATCCGAGTGAAGCTGCACTTGCTGCTTTCACTGTCTCAGGCAGCATAAACAGAACTGTAGGAAGTGATTCTCATTTAAGTTTGTTTGGCAAAAAAGTAAATTCAAATAGTAAATTCAGGATATATGATTTCAATGCTTCACAGATTTGGAAACTGGTACCATTTTCCACCATTGTGAACTAACCATCCATTTTCTACACTGTCGTAAGGGGGGGGCTGGGGCCACGAGGGTGTACCCCGCGAGGTCGGGGTACACCAGGTCGCCAGTCTATCACAGGGCTGACATGCAGAGACAAAAAAACCCATTCATGCTCATGTCTGCAGGCTGTTTTTAGAGCCACCAATCAGCCTAAAGTGCATGTTTGTGGACTGGGGGAGAGAGCTGGAGAACCTGGGGAACCCACTCAGGCTCAGGGAGAACATGCACTGAACTACCTATCTTTCATTTTTTTTAATTTGAAAGATAGGTCAACTCAAGTCCCTTGAGTTTATGCTTTATAGCCATATCTTATTTAATGTCTGAATGCATTATGAGAAGTGCTTAGCCCTGTTTAAATTAATACACTCTACTCTACTACATTACATAAATAAACTTTGTCTTCCTGTTGTTAAAAGTTGCTAAAAGCAGAAGCACAGTAAACATTCTTTTTCCAGTTTAATTCATCAATTTCTGTATTTACTATCAAATTATTTTTGTCCATAAAAGAAATGGAACTGTTGAAATATAAAAAAATATTTTATTCTGGTGCTATGGAGTTCAGACAAAGCTTCCTTGCTTTTCCTAACGTTTCTCCTTTCCACTTTCTTCCAATGTTTTCTTTGGTGCCAAAACAATAGATTTAGTATCGATGCCAAAACGATACTTAACTGCAGGTGAAGAGGTGATTGGCTAAATGTTTGTGTAAGTCAGGACCTGTCTGATTAACTGTTAGTGCTTCAGCACCAGCAAAATGTTTTATTCATACCACTATTCTATGGAAAGAAACATTTCGCAGCGCCTGTTTTCAGACTGAAATCTGAGAATTTCAGATAATTCCCTGCTCCGGATGAACAACCTGTGACTTTGTAGTATGACTAAGCTTTCAGGGAAATCAAAGACAAGATGCCGGTCAGACACAAAGTATAGAGCTCAGGTCAGATGAGTCATATTCATGAGTCACCCTGTTGCAGCAGCTCTGAGCTGCAGGCCGGAGTGGCAGCTGCAAAGGAAGACGGACATTTTCATTTCAACTGGCCACCTGCTCATAAAACCACAACATCTTGTTTCTGCGCCATCAATGAGAAGCCAAAGCCGATATTTTAAGCTTCTCAAAATAAATATAATTACTGTCTGAGCTGTCTTACACGTACAGTATGTCTCTCTAATGTGGCACAGCAAAATGCCAGCCTTTTCTGTTTTTAAGAAGCATGTTTCTGCTCAACAATATAGCAGATATTTAAGTTTGGTCTCATTTCATTACACATGGAACAAAATAACACACACACACTCTAACACACGCTAACAAACACTTCCTTCTTTTGAGGAGCTGGGGTGCCTGAAGGTGAAAAAATATATTTATCTATTATCTATACGTGCAATATCTTCAAGAATATCATCTTAGTTCCGCCTAAGTGTTGACTCACCCATCAGTTTATAATCAGACTTCTATTTACAACAGAGTCCAGGTTTATGGCACTTCCTCATTTGGCTTCATTTTTTCAGCCCAATTTCTGTCCAATTTGATTATATTTGCTGTATTTGCTGCTGGAGACAGTTCTGTATCTTGATATTTGATTTGTATAAAGTCTGTGTAGTAGATTGAAGGGGAAAAAAAAACATCTGGAGAGGTGATGTTTAGACCTTTTATTACAAAAAAGATCTGCGTTTGTCTCTGCAGAGGACAGAAGTGAAAAAGTGCTTGGGTTACATGATCAATATACGAGTCTGTGATCCACCCTCCTGTGTCTGTGTCCCAGATCACCCCCCCCCCCCTCCCTCTGCTACGTTACCAAAGAGGGACTTTCCTGCACTAGCTCCTGTTTTTCAGCTTGTTAAACAGACATCTCAAATGCATTTGAGCAAACGGAAAGACGTTAGACGGATTAGGTCATTCAACTCTCATTTTTTCCTTGCGAGTGGCAGCTTTAACAACCACTTAAGGTGTTTGGAGAAGAAAATGACTCCAAGTGAGGTCAGAGCCGCAGAGAAAGACGTCCAGAAACAACTTCAATTCAGCAAAGTGGCAGTGATGATGATCTCCTGGGCCGAACCCTGTGATCTTGCAGCCACGGTGTATTACCTCTGTTGTCCTTTTTGGACAATCGTATGAGTTTAATTGAGCATAATATTACCTAAACATACAGGTTGCTTGTCTTGAAAAGGGCAGCTACAGTTTGACAGTAATTACAGCAGCTCACGCTGACTGAGGCGCTCTCAGAGACCTGTAGCCTCCAGCAGTCAGACTTGTGTCCTCCAGGGATTAAAAGCAGATGTCAGACTGGGGCTGTCTGGGTCATCCAGCTGCTCAGACCCACTTTCCAGCAGCAGTATACCGTGTATATAAATGAGCTTCCCGTGCTAACAATGGAGTTGACTCTGTAATCTTATCCCCAGCAGGTCTCACTGACCAGCAGCTGGACCTGCAAACAGAGGGAGGAGAATGGCACCAGCCGCTTTGGCAAACAACAAGATATCTGCTGGAGATCCGTTCATCAAGTCTCACGGCCAAAAAGAAGAATGACGTAAGGTCTTGTAAACAGAAATAATGGCCAGTGAATCCTGCCCCACATACAGTTTGTCCCGGTGTGTAAAGAATGCAGGGACAACTGTCAGCATGCTGAAAACATACTGATGTGTGGTGCACACAGACCGACAATACACACAAAAAAATTAAATGTACTTTAAACCCGTGTGGTTACTGAAACCAATGTGATGACAAATTGAAGACGCAGCTTGTGTGGAGTGATTGATGCGGCAGCTTCACTGCTGCACACGTCACATCATGTTAACCACATTTTACCCCTGCAACAATCTGCAGGTCCATGCAACCATGCCATGGCTCAGGCAAACTGAGATGATGTGGTGCGTTAAGAGTCTGGCATGGATTACGTGGAAAACGGCACCAATGAAAAAACCTTCCAGCAATTTCTTAATATCTCTAAAAAAATTACTACAGTCAACTAATTTGAAGTTAAACGCCGACACATTTCAGGTAGTGAGCTTTGGATTGAACTGTATGCTTAAGACTGAAATGTATATTAAGATATTCTAAATTCAGAAGGTAGGGATTTTAGTATCAGGATGTAGATGATCTAATGGTGACCTGTGTTACAGTTCACAGGGAACATGTTGTATTTATTAGCACTGAAAGAGGTGCATCCAAGATGAACTTATCTGAAATGAATGTACATCCATTGGTTAGATTTTGTTTTGTATAATAGTAACACCCACACTTTCAGGAGCGTTAAGTCAGATTAGATAACTCTGCTCCAAACTCCATTGACAACTCTCTTAATTTTATATCCTCTTGCTTAAAGACTGAAGTACCTACAGACTACTAAAAAATTTTAACATGTCAGAAGCACAACTTAGAATAGCTTTATAATTCGGCAAGAGTCTCATTCAAACAGCCACAACGACTCTTGGGTTAATTGGCGTTTACAACTGGTTGATATTTGACTGTTTACGATGATTAACGCCCTTAGAAACCAGAGTAGTTATCTGCACAGGGCAACGCGCACTAATACTAAAACATCCATATTGTGTTAATTGGGACTATTTCGCGCACAACATCTGTGCCGAACTTCACAAACACTTGTATTGTTTAAGTAAATAATCGCTTATGTGTTTTAGACCCGGTGAATTTTGTTGATACGCAATTTGACGTTATATTGTCGAAATTGCATAGGCAGTTTGTGGTTGAGTTCTTCCAGACGGGAACATGCATCTCAAGGGGAAGTAACATTGCTAAGTAGGAAGGCTGAACTCTTAGCTCTATGAACCAAACCCCACACAGACGTCTGCCAATATCTGTCAACTCGCTGTTGCTCTTAATTATTTCTACTTCGGCCATTGTTATTAAAATAATTAAATTTCAATTCCTCAATGAAAACGCACGAACGCGACTCGGGAACACTTTCAAAGTCTAGGCCGAAAATCAGCCAGCTCCGGTGTAACTTCTCTCGCCACCTGCCCCGTGTTCTCCACACCTTTTCAGGGCGTTCCCCGGTTCCCCCCGGTCAGCCCGAGACACCGCCGGAGAGCGGAGGAGGAGGAGGAGGAGGAGGCTTACCTTCTTCACTTCCTTCTCTATCTCCATTTTTAAGTCTGACGGGTCCGGGCGAAGCGAAAAGCGGCGTTTGTCCCGATGACAACTGTCAAAACACAAAAAGTGACAGGAAACGGAGCAGAGAAATAACACAACAGCCCGGCTCACTCTCCGCTTTCTCCTCGGAGGTCCTGCTCCACACTGGCGTCAAGTCCGACAGAATAAACCACACGGCTTCCGGACAAGGTTTCAAAATAAAACCACTGTTCGCGGGGCAGCGAACTAATTTATGAATATAATAATTATCTCAGAATCAGAGACAGAAGTAAAATTATCATAAGAAGAATGTTAATATATGTGTGAATTTATTTTTTTTTAAAAAAACAAGTGAATGGCGAAATATGAAATATATTAATATGAACATGCCGCTACAAGACAAGGCACCATTTATGTGAAGAAACAGCATTTAGTCACATGTGAAGTACAAACTGTGCTCATATTTAATAAACTGCCCACATTCATTTTGTTAAAAAGATGTAAATGCTATGTAAAGATTTGTGTGCACCGACCCACTAATATCCACAATTTTTTTTTTTTTTTTTTAATTTTTTTTTTTTTTACACCACTTTGATCGACTTTAACACAACTTAAAAACGTTAATATTTGCGATGATCAACTATATATCTGCCATAATAAGTTATGGTTTGTATTACTGTAAAATAGACAGAAGCAGGGATGGTTTAAAACAGGAAAACTTAATTTAAAAGAAACTTAATTGACCTAAGCTTATTTACATAACAATTACCAGATGTTGATTTATTTTGTAATACCGCCAAATGACTTTTACGTTGCCAACGTGAACAGAATAATTTTTGCTCTTTTCTATAATTTTGAAAGGTAAGTGTTCCTTACTTCCGGAAAATGTTTACACATCCTCTCCAGCTTGACGCAGCTCTTCACTCTGGACGTCCAGTTTCCTTTTCATTGATGTTTAAAGGGAGGCGTCTGCTTTGATTGAGCTGCGGCTCCACCAATAGAAATAGAGAACGCGGCAGAACGACCAATCAGAAAGTAGCGGGGGCGTGTTCTTGTTATAACAAAGGATATGATAGTATTTTGACAGATTCAACCTGCTGTGAAGCAGATTCTGGATTTTCTCTGTTTCTAATCCAAATTAATCACTTTTTATTGTCCTGATCATCATGTTTTTGTTATCATATATTTCCTTCGAAATGTACAAATTAATTAATAAATGTTTAACTGTTTTTAAAACATTCATTTTGAATATGCAGCTACACTGACATAATCCAATAGGACACAAGCACATGCACAATCCACACACACCACAGCTGGTTTATTTTGTGATGTGCTGTTTCATGGTTTGTGAAACGCCTGTCAAAAAGTTTCTGTGTTGCCTCAGCGACAGGAAACAGTTGGGGGTTAGGAGCTTCCTGTGTGAGTCGCCCTTTCAAAGGAAACAATGTTGTCACACACCCTGACAGGTCAGATGGTGTTATCTGTGAAAGAGCAGGGTCGGATGAGTGAGTGCGCTGTTTCTCAGTGGCACATGTTACCTCGACACATGTTATTATTTGAGATATGATGGAGAGTAAATCATGGGTAAAAAAGTGAAGTGTTGATTCATGTCCTGTTCACATCCAACAGTTGGCAGCTCCCAGTGTTGGCTCCAGACTGTAGGTGGCACCCTCAGCCAAAAACTGAAAATTCACCTGCCCCAAGACCTTTTTACTCTATATTGTCCACACCAGGAGAAATACACCAGTGATCATTCGTTTAAATGCACAAAATGTTCATCAGCAAAGCAGGAGGTTGAATGGTCGTGTGGCTCCACATCTCATCTCCTACAAACTACACTATGACCTCAATATTTCCCTGCTATTGCTTTAATTTAATTTAATTTAATTTTTGTTTTGTTTTCTTGTCACAGATCACCAAAACCTCCCATAGGTCATGATGGAGAGGGAGAATTTGAGGACTTGTTCAATGACCCATAGTAACTTTACACTGAAGACAAGCAAACAAACAAAGTAACGCTGTTACTAGTTGTTTATTGTCAGCATCAGTGTAGACGTCATTCAGATAAAATCGGTCGAAATTAAAGAGGATGTTGGTCGACTTAAAGCCAAAATGTCTCTCATGTACATGAAATAACTGCTAAGCAGATACGCGAGCAGAAAGCAACATTTAATTACCTCATTGTAACTCAAAATGTGTATTTACAACTGATCTCCAACCCCCCCCCCC
>CM076652.1:3686007-3769748 GCA_038496675.1 Rachycentron canadum
ACACAACCCCCCACCCCCACCCCCCATAAAATTTAAGCAGAAATGAATGCATTAGAACGAGGAAGTTGTACGTTACCAAAGGTGCTGTTTTAGAGTGACATATACAGAATTCGGCTAAACCGAGCAGGTGGGAGGGCAGCGTGTTGCTAAAGGACACTTCAAGGAAACATGAGGACCGATACAGTCTAAGCTTCTCTGTGAGTGTTTGTGAATAGGAGACCCTGCAGCAGGTGTTTTCCACACCCCTGATTTTGTCTTGGCGTCTGTCTCTTTACTTTTCCTGTGCAATGTCCTTATCGGCTGTGTTGCACAAGACAAACTGAGCCATTCTGGGACATGTTTGTACATTAAAGAAATGTCGCACAAGAGAATAATGTCAAGGATCTTTACTTAACTGTCAGGTGAACTGGCTTTAAATGGTCACATGCTAAAATATAAAGTGAGAAGGTGTCTGTATGAGGTTGAATTGAAATAGCTAAAAATGTTATCTGTTATTGTCACTGGTCTTACTATATCCATCCTAATGTGACTGTTTTAGAGGCAGAAGCCAGTTCTGCATTGACTTTTTGCAGGCATCACATTTTTTAGGAGGATATCTCATTTTTAAACTGAAACCCTGTTAAAGCACCAGATGTGAATTTTTACACTCTGACATCTCAAGTTGTCTCATGTCTGGAAGTGTTTCTGACATGCAGAGTTCACAGCACATGGATCCCAGCAGCTGGTTCGCATTTAGCTGCTTGTTGAAGCTCCTCTGCAGCCTGATTGCAGTGGACGGCCATGTCTTCTTCAGCTGTAAACAGAATGTAGATCAGGTCACGATTGTAAATTGAAAAGCTCAAGGTTTGAAACTGTGAACTCAGTTAAGTGATGATGCAAAGAAGTAATCAAAGAATTAGTTGATAATGACAATTAGACCTTTTCCATGATACATTCTATCATTATATTTAACAGGACTGGATGTGAAGCTGGACTGGAACGCAGAAGTGCATGGCGCAAGTTTTGGTTGGTCTTTCAGACCGGTGTGGGAAAGAGATCAGCTGCTGACGCACCTCCATCACCTTGAGCAAGGTCGTGGTTTGGACATGTGACCTGGCACATTCAGCAATAAAAAGCCTGTTTTGGGTCTTGACAGGTTCACATCACTGGTCAAGATGAGGGTGCTGCTTGCGTTCGCCGCTCTGTTTGTGGCCGTCCTCGGCAAGGAAACGTTTGAGGGGTAAGTGGACCTGCACAGGCCTCTCACTGCTGTCCGGGTGTCAGTCATCTATAGTATCTGTACATATGCAGTACCTATAATAATATATGTGTTTATTGTCCCTATTAAAAGAGCGCATGCAGTCAGTGAGAGAGTCAGTAAGATTTATTCTGAATCACAATAAACGTTTATACTTTTATACACTTAACTAGACTCTTTAACTCTCTTTACTTCCCATTAAGGAGCCTTAAGGTTGTTAATAATCTAATTCCAGACTGTCTGACATTAGATATATTCAAACCTGGGACAACATTTGATTCTCTTAAGTTCCCACTAGAATTTAAAGTTCTTTAGGTTTTAACAATGTTTGGATGCACAGGATGGATTTCTGCTGATTAAAAGCTAAAAGGGCTTCTGAGGAGTGCTGTTTAGACCAGGGGTGTTAGAACCAATTCATATTTGAATTTTATATTTCATATAATTCATTTTTTCCACTGGTGGTAAATTTGACCTAAAGAAGAGAAATCGTTGTGCCAATAGTTGAGCAAGAGATTGCTAAAGTTAGTAATTGAAATGTCAGACATGAGAAAATGTGGTTCATTTTGACCTAATTTATCTGGATAATGAATCATTCTGTGTATTATGTGTGATTACTTCATTAATGGGCTATAAAGTGCTTCAGATATTCCACATCGGGCCACGAAAGTGTAAAGGTATTTAAGTTCAGCTCTGAACAAGTAGATAAAATCGAGCCTGAGAAAAGCTTCACTCGAACACAAGTCGAACATCAGCTCTGTAAATCATCCCTCTGTTCTCAGGGTACAACTTCTACATAAGCAGAACCAGCCTTTAGAAATCTTACTCCGGGCACATGTGCAAACGTCATTCTTGAGTTGAGTAAAAAGTTGTAAAACATCTTGGTTCTCTTTTTTCTGCAGGCATCAGGTGCTCCGCATTGTTCCTAGGGATGAGGTCCAGCTGGCTTTTGTCAAGGACTTGGAAGACAGGATTGAGTTCGAGGTCATTTATCATCCACTGATTATATTTTAATTTTAAAACTGAAAAGTAAAATGAAAGAGCACCGTTTATCATCATTATATATACCACCTCATTTATCATCCTTAATGTCAAACCTCTTTGTTCCAAGAACCTTATGAATAAACTGAGTTGTAATTGGACTTTATTAGTTGTATGACATCTGTGTTTTGTCTCAGCTGGACTTCTGGAGGGGTGTGACTGATGTGGCCACTCCTGTGGACGTCAGAGTTCCCTTGCACAGCCTGCAGTCCACCAAGATTTACCTGGAGTCTCAGGGCATCGAGTACTCCATCATGATCGAAGACCTGCAGGTACAAGGCCTGCCAACAGCCTGACTTCTCCATTACTGCAGGCCGATTGAGCTTTTCCTGATGTGAACGATATCATTGGTGTTCAGGTGATGCTGGATGAGGAGCAGGAGCAGATGGACTCTGCTGCTCGCAGCATTGAGCCCAGGAGCACCGACAACTTCGACTTCGCCAACTACCACACCATCGAGGAGGTTGGTACCGAACTCGCTCCGGCTACTTTTAGACCGTGAAAGCATTATTCACTTTTATCACAAAACCATTTCAACCAAATTATGGTTCTAATGTATAAAAGGAAAAACACCTCAACTCTACTCAACTGATGCTCCTGTTTTTTTTTTGTGTCTGGTTTAGATCTACAGGTTCCAGGACATGCTGGTGGCTGAGAATCCCAACATGGTCAGCAAGATTGTGATTGGTCGCAGCTACGAGGGCCGACCCCTGAATGTGCTCAAGGTAAATGAAACAGGCTGAGTCTAGTAAAAGAAGACTAATTGCGAAATGAATTTACGAGGCACAACGGTGACATAAGACACAGGCTGAGAAATGGGAACATCTGTCCAAGTATATAGGGATAGCTCCCATTTTTCACATTACTTTCAATAAAATAGAAAATATATGATTTGAAGTATTTACTTTGGGATGAAAGAAAGAAAGAAAGAAAGAAAGAAAGAAAGAAAGAAAGAATAACATAAAAGAAGATTATTACTTGTTATTACCAAAAATAACAATAAATTCTTTCGTAAGTGTTTGGGCACTTTTTCCTCCAGAAAAAGAAAAGATTCTTCCCTTAATAAAATGACTTGCCTCTCTGTTCATGTTTTAGTAAAAAATTATTATTATCCCTGCAAAAAAAAAAAAAAAAGAATGAATAAAAATTGCTTGCCTCTCAGGGCTTCCGTAGTTTCCTCATTTATTCTTTGCTTTGACATTTTTTTCTGCCTCCCCCTTTGTCTTAGTTCAGCACTGGTGGAAACAACCGTCCTGCCATCTGGATCGACACTGGAATCCACTCCAGAGAGTGGGTCACTCAGGCCAGCGGCACCTGGTTCGCCAAGAAGGTGAAAACCGATGAAAGCCACATTACTCTTCTGTGTCTCTGCAGCTTCTTTCAGCTGACGCGCTGAATATTGTGCCCTTTACCTTTCTGTCAGATTGTGACTGACTATGGACGTGACCCCGCTCTGACCGCCATCCTCGACAAGATGGACATCTTCCTGGAGATTGTGACCAACCCCGACGGCTACCACTTCACCCACAACAGGGTAGGTTTCTGATTTTACGATGGATTCTTGACACATTCACGAACTTTACTCATGACTTTAGCACAAAACCGCAAACTTTTTCATGATGCTGATATTCAGTTGGATTAAATGCATTAAACTAGCATCAGTTATAATTTGTAGTGATGAGTTGATGATGTTCAGTGGTAATGGTGATCTCCTTTGATGGTTTCTAGAACCGTATGTGGCGTAAGACCAGGAAGCCCAACCCTGGCTCTAGCTGTGTGGGAGTCGACCCCAACAGGAACTGGGATGCTGGTTTTGGAGGTAACATCTTCCCCTCATCACTAAAATATAACAAGACACCAAATCTACTAAAGTCAGACTCTGTTATGTTGTTTATGCAGCAGGTTTGAGGAAATTAAATGTGGTAATGTGATGATTGCAAAAACCTTCATAGTTCTGTTGTTGTTGATGCTATTTGTTGTTTTTGTGCACGTGTCACTCTTGATGTGACCAACAGGTGGCAGCAAAGTGCTACATTTCCTATCCTACTCAATGTTTCTTGAAACAGGATGAGACCTGTCACAAAATGCCTGCCAGAAAACACACTACATATTACAAACACGAACAACACACACAGTGTGGTGCCTAGGTCAAACCATGATCAGAACAGGACCCTTGTACATGGTGCAGCTCTGTATCTGAATCCAGAGGCTGTTTGTAGAGATAAGTGAGATTTCTATGCAGTTTTCCTGACGCTGTTGTCGTCACTTGTAGGAGCTGGCGCCAGCAGCAACCCCTGCTCTGAGACCTACCGTGGACCCAGAGCTCACTCCGAGTCCGAGGTCAAGTCCATCGTGGACTTTGTGAAGTCCCATGGCAACTTAAAGGCCTTTGTCTCCATCCACTCCTACTCCCAGATGCTCCTGTATCCTTATGGCTACACCAGGACTCCAACCAAGGACCAGGCCGAGCTGGTAAAAGCCCTCACCACTTTTCAGAACCCTTACCTTTTCAAGCTCAGACTCTTCTGCCTGTTTTACTGGAAATGTAAGAATATGTAAAAGCAATGCGAGAAACTAAGAACAGACATTCATGTGATATCATTGTAATCTCACTCTACAGCACGCTCTGGCCAAGAAGGCCATCACTGACCTGGCTTCCCTGTATGGTACTCGGTACAGATATGGCAGCATCATCAACACCATCTGTAAGTTTCACACATAACAATAATAATTGCTCACAATATAGATAGTTTTCAATAGGTGGTAGGTGTAGGTGTAGTTTTCAGTACTAATAGCTGCAGCGGTGATATCATTGCTTAAATTGGTGACAGCAGATCCACAAAATACTGTAACAAGATTTGCAACTGGATTTTAAAGTTCCCTTATTGTATAAAGGTCGACCTCCGTGTCTTTTTGGATTACTGTGAACGTATCAAAGTGCTCAGTCCGCAGCCTGTATTCAGAAACTGAGCCTTAAAACAAGCCATCAGGACCTCTGTAGCTTTGTGATATCACGAGAAAACAGTCACTGCCCTTAGATTTGGTTTCTCTGAGTGGTTTACCTGAAATCTGCTAAAACGTATTGGGATCACTCACAGTCAGCCAATCAGAAGAGAGACTCAGATCCTCTAGAGCTCCAGAGCTCAGCCTGAGAGAGGAAATGTAAAACTACACCGAGATGTTTTTGGTTATTAAAACCACAAATATATCTTCTCATGGATGCCAACACTTCAAAATAAAACACAGGAAAAGTGTAAAACATGGGACCTTTAATATGGAAACAACAACAGCAGCTGGTTGGAGACAATGTTGTGTGGGTTAGGGTTCAAACTGGTCTATAGAGTTAAGTAAAGGTCGGTATTTAAGCAACTGTAAATCAGGAAAATGTCTCATTCTTTATTTTTTAGCTACTTTGGTTCATATGCTCAATCTAAACCAAAAAAAAAAAAAAAAAGAATGAATTCTTCACTTAATAACAAAATGCTTGTTTTTGTTTGCCCCAGTGTCTAGTTTCATCCATTTTCCACTGGTGTAGAAACAAAGTAAAACGCATTTACATCTACAGACAATGAATGATAATTGCTGAGAGTCACCCCCTGATCTGTTTCACTTGTAGACCAAGCCAGCGGTGGCACCATTGACTGGACCTACAACCAGGGCATCAAGTACTCCTACACCTTTGAGCTGAGGGACACCGGCCGTTACGGCTTCATCCTGCCACCCAATCAGATCATCCCCACCGCCAAGGAGACCTGGCTGGCTCTGATGGCCATCATGGATCACACCTACAAGTCTCCATACTAAAAAGTCTGTCAAGACAAATATCGCCATCATCACCATATACCACCAAATGTTTCTTTAGAGACCTGAACCACAAAAAGAAAAATAAATTAGTACACTGGAGAAACTGCAGTTTCTATGTCTTTATGATCTGATTTCTGCAAATCTGTTATCACCAAGGACATCACCAACCAGTCTTTACCCTTTTTATTAGATATCTTAAACCAAAAATAAAGAAATATTTACAGTATATATCTACATGTGACACTCTTAATTATTAAACTTTATTCCTGTCTGATTTGATCTAAATTTATTTCTTCTTGTCTCATCTTCATGCTGATACTATTCGAGCCTATCCCAAATTATTTTGGGGGCATTTTTGAGTACTTTATTATAGTGACAGTGAGAATCAGAGACAGGAAGATGGGGAGGGGAGAGAGAGAGCCACCGAAGCAATTATAGTATAATGATGTAGTTGATCTAATTTAAGGCAGGGTTACCTTAACCATGAACCCCAGAGTTTCCTGTTTTTACAAAAGCAGATGTGACTAACGGGCAGTTACCGTGATCAAATAGTGAACTGCCCTCACTTAGAAGTAGTTTATTCTGATGGTATTTTTTAAAATATTAATAGTCATTTTACAACTCGCACACAGCAGAAAATCATACACTTTATTCATACACATTGATTTACCAACAAAGTCTTGAGATCAGCTTGTTAAAATCACTGACATACCAACAAAACTAAAGGCCACAAATTAGCAATACTGTTTTTTCTTAATGTAACTGTAGGGACTGAGGTGCTGCTGACAAAATGTCCATTTCCTTCCCTTAGTGACACTGTGACCTGTGTCAAGGCCTCAGTTATTCACTTAGCGCGGTCACAACACGCACACATACACACGCACAAAGATAAAAAGGAGTCACAGTAACATTAGTGTATACATGGATGAACCATCAGTTAAGGAATTACAATAATGAAGCGTGTTACAAGAATACAGCACAACTCGTTTTTACAAAATGTATCAAGCTCTGACATTATTTGTACAAACAACACACCTCATGCGATACAGAAATTCCCAGCATTCCCTTCATGTCATGTCAACATTCAATTCTTCTGTCTGCAGCAATAAAACGCAAACTTGTAGGAATGTCACTTGTTTGGTGGCTGTTGTGCTGATGGAGCGATGAAACGTGACCTGTCTGGAAATAATCAAGTTTAAACAAATCAACCGCACAAATGAATTCATACAGATTCAAATCCTGGTGTAATATGAAGAATACAATTACATGAACTGCTCATTTGAGTGCAATCAGATTCATCAGGTTTTCAGGCTCACAGATGAGGCACTGTGCAAACGTTCAAATATACACAATTTATTAAATATATTAAGACAAAAAAAAAAACTGTAGTTGGGAGAAAATACTACAGTTTGACAAATCTCCAGAAATGGTTATTTGTAAATTTGATGCTGATTTATGTCTGAATTTAAATGTTTTGTCTTTATTGTTGTATAGTGTTTATTACTTTCCCAAACTATGTGTACAGTAAATTTCAAAAAGATAAAAACATTAAATCCGAGAAGAATATTCAGCATTCAGCGTGTTGGCAGAAACATGGTGGAGCAGAAACACATGAGAAATAGAAAAGCAGTCTAGTTGCTGACGTGTTTCTTTACAGCGGTGGAGTGTGGTCTGAAATAAATGGACTTTGTGTTGGAGGTATGCTTGTTTTTGTATGTCTGTGTGGTTGAGGGTGGGTGGGGTTATTTCCAGGGTCTACTGCTTTGAACCCTGGCGCTGTCCCTTCCTGTGGTGGAGGAACTCTGTCGACTTCGAGCGCTGGACCCTTTAGACTTGGAGCTGATGGTCGACATGCGGCTGGACATGCGGCCTGCAGAAAAAAAAAAAAACAAAAAAAAAGTAGCTTTCTCAATAAAGTTCTCAAATAATTATAAAAAGATTTAATCAATTAAATTCTGTTAACTACAGGTGAAGATATTGCAAGTGTGCTTTTGCAAATCAGTAACTATAAAAAAGCTAAAATATAATATGTTAAAGTTAAGAATATAAATGTTTTAACATGTTTTATAAGGAAATTATTTGTCAAAACTTTCAAGGCCCTTATTGTGGTATGGTAAGCGACAGGAACGTTTACATTGTTGTCGTCTCGATCAATTTACTGTCGACTACATCATATATTTGTTTGTTATCTCAGGTTGACTTGTGCTAAAAGATCACATCAAGGGCAAAAAGTGGAGCATCAAAATGGACAGCTGGTTAGCAACAGGAAGAATTAAAGGGAAAACAAGTCGAGAGACAAATGGTGACGACCCGGCAAACAGAAGAAAAACTGAGCTTCCCCTGCTTTGAGCTCAGTCCTGAGAGCTCTAACAATGTGATATTTTGGCCTCCCTGTTGTTACAGGGTTGCACGTGGGCGGCCAACATTTTTTAAATTTTTCCATTGGCCCGTGAGTTGGAAAAGGTTGAGAATCACTGAGTCTGGGTGCAGACGATGTCAGCTGAAAAAGCAGAGATCTGAAGTTTGTCTACGGCCAAAAATGCACAACATCACAAAGTTTCCAACAAAACATAAATCAATAACTGCTTAAAAACTCACGACAAACAACAACAAAACATTTCTATTTTCCATATACAGTACTTCTACCACAGTAACATAGTTTTCCCAGTGACAAAAATGATCCCTTACCAATGGAGTTTTGCAGGTGTATGTGACAATGTGGTCCAAGTCATTGTTTTTGATACAGTCTGTCAATCCTGGGGTAGTTACACCCTAATTCATCCCCTGCTTTATGGTCTACTTTCCTCTAAATGGGACCATCATTTAATAAATGAACATCATGTTGTATTGAAGACTGAGAGCATCAGTCATCTGGTCTTACTGTCATTTGGGATGTGTATCTCCTCCAGCTGCTCCTGGATCTTGGTCAGCTCATCTGATGTAAACCGCCACCTCTTCTCTGCCGCCTGCGACTTCTGCTGTTGCACAGAGTTATTCTTCTTTTTCTTTGACAACGTGGGGGAGGACAGACACGAGGCTGGGATGCAGCCCGTCGTCATCCCTTCTGGAAATTTCTGAGCAATAACCTTGAGACCTGTGAGGATGGCAGAGTTGAGCATGAGTTGATATGTTAGGCAGCATTTTGACAAATCATATTCCCATAAAATCCTAAAATACTCCAGCAGTCGGCTGTTAGCTCTAGCTCCACTCATGACTACAACCACGTGACGGGGATATCTTCCCTATGGATTACATTACTTTTCAAGAGCAGCTTGAGTGAAATGATATCTTACCTCCAGACAGCATAAACAGATTTTCAAATCCTCGCTCACACATGGTGGTGGCTGCCTGGCTGGCTATTCTCTCATCCTCATCATACACAATGATGATCTTCCCTTCCGCATTTTTCTACACAGAGCGGGTTAAGTTCCAACAAGACGATCAGCTGTAAGCTGACTGTGATTTTGTTGCAGAGGAAGACTGGTAAATGTTTTGTGAGGTTTGTGTTGAAGGATACATATTCCAGCACTTCTTTAGTGTAGGGGTTCATTGTGCGAGACAGCGTAGCAATGGGGAAACTGTGTGCTGTTGGAAAGACAAGATAAGAAAAACAAGGATGATAAAAAAATAAATAAAAAAGTCTCTATGGGATGAAAAGCTTGTATGACATGGCTTCATTTTCTCGCCACCTACCACTGATAATGTGACAGCCTTCGTATTGGTCACGGTCCCGTACGTCCAGCAGCAGGTAGGGGCAGTCGGAGTAGGGCCTGTCAGCCAGCCCGGGGCCGGACACCTCGTTCTCCTTCTTCTGACTGTTCCTGTCCAGGTTCAGCTCTCCCACACCGCTGATAACGCTGCGAGAATCAAAGGTTATCTGCTGTTATTTTTTCAGATTTCTTTCCATTCCTTGTTCCTTGAAAAAGGACAATTCAAATAAAGTTTATTGCAATTTCCGAATCACAATTTTCTGCCAATGGCCCCTGAAGTGTGCTTTTCAATATAAGATATAGTATCATGTAATATACATTAAGTGACACAGAAATTATGAAGCAATTTATATGGTATATATACACACACACACACATATATATAGTAAGTTGTCAGTAAGTTTAACCATTGACACAGTAAGAAACATTAACACAGTTACTTGTGTTTTAAAGCAGGCTAGATAACCATGTTAAAGATGCAGCTAAAATGATTTCATTTCCGATTAATCTTTTTCTCAATTTGTTCTTCTGTCTATAGAATGACAAAAATAATGAAAAATTCTTGTCATGGTTTCCAACAGAGCATTTTATGTGTTTTTCTGTTAGCTGAGTCAGAGAGTGAGAGGGGATGGCAGGCCACATACTAATAACGACTAAGCCTTGACAGCATGTGCTCCACCAGGTGCCATTTGGGGTCCCACTTGTCTTGTTTTATTGTAGCTGCCGTCCGAAATTCAAAGATATTCAGTGAACTGACATACAACCAAATAAAAAATAAAAAATAGAATAAATAACCATTCTGCCTCTCTGAGAAGGTAGAACTTGCAAATGTTGGCAGTCCTGGTCTAAAAATGATTGAAACAATAAAATGATTGTCACTGACTTTTTTTTTTTCCCCCCAAAGACTCCTGACGCCAATAAAAAACACCTGACAGTGACGATGGAAAGACGAGCCCTACACCTGGTAGGATTATTTTACTCATTTCTGTGATGACTGAGTACAGCACATGTTTTTCTTTCATAAAGCAGAGAGGCATTAACATCTGGCAGGTTTCAGACCAGTTAAAGTGAGAGTGGAGTCTGGAGGATGTCAGCCTAATGACAGTGTAGACATATACCACTTTCCCCTTGTGCAGGTAGATTTACCCCAGTGCTGCCCTACTTTCTGTCTCCATCTGCCCTCCCCACAAGGTGAGGGTGACCTAAAAGCTCTGCCATTACAGCGGCCCGGTCTGCGGGCCCCCAGGAGAGATCCCAGATAGAGTTACACTCCTGGGGTTCCTGTTCAAGCTGGTGGGGGGGTGAGGAAGCAGGTGAGAGAACGGGAAGTTGATGACAGATTGAGGGAGGTTATTGTGCTGTGCAGAGGGGGGTGGGCATGTAGGACAGATGTCTAAAGGGACAAAAAGTAGATGTTGGGCACAGCCAAAGATATATTGGGTGTAGGACAAATAGTGTTAGGGAGAAAAAGGATCAAGGATTACAAAACAAAATATTTTCTCACCACGCAGATAGTTTTTGGCCATGTTAGACTTTGGTTGCAGATTTCTGAGAAAGATGTCTCAAAGCCTGGGGAACATAAAAAGAAAGCCTGCCAATCTGCATAGCTCGATACTAGTGGAGGTCATGTAATCTGGGTGAACTCACCCTTTCATGCCTCTCCAAAAGGGATTACCTTCTCTACCGGCTACTTTGGTAACAAACAAACCATCTCAGGAATTTCTCTTCTAACCATAAATTTGACTCCTGGACACGAAACATCTAGGACAAAGGTACATGCCTGAAAACCTTTGCTGTGACAATTTAGAATTAATTGTCCTCCAAACAAAAACACTTTTCAGGGGTTTCAAGATGTACTGTACCTTAGTAGTGTTGACCTGGCAGAGTAGCAGAAATCCCCTCTGTCACCTGTGTCCTGGCGATCAGAGAGAGGTGACAACTTTGTGGAGCCGTTGATGTGTTCAGACAGACACTCCAGGTCGGCCTCAGACACCACTGACAGGCCGTCTAGAAGTAATGGGAAATAATACATACATGACAGTATATCCAGCACAAGTAATGTTAGCGAGTTAAATCATCTTCATCTGTTAATGAGACATAAATAAACAAGTGATAAATAAGATTTCATAATGTTCAGTGAACATGTTGTGTTACCTTCTGGGCCTTGTGATTCACTGTCGTTCTCATTTTCATTCAGGTCTGACACGGAGGCTACCTGAAGGATCTGGTGAGAAGCAAAAGTACAATGAGAATGATGACCTTGAGTCTGTAAATGAGGGTAACAAAGCAAGGCAAATGGTTTCTTACAGCTGTCTGTCCAGAACTATTCACACAAGCACTCTATCAATTATTAAGCACTGTAAACGTATCAGGTTTTCACACTGCATTCATTCAGTTGCCTCCAAAATAAAGATCACAACAACAGCTCCTCTGGGCTGGAGTTTTCATTGACTACAACATACATCTAGCAGGATGTTCCAGAACTGCAAAAAAAACCCCAAAACAAGCATAGATGCTTACCAATTGTGCAAACGTCGTCACCTTTAACCGCTTGAAGATTTCATCTTTACGATACCTGTAATCTGAGAAAAAGGAAAAAAAAAAAAAGTACAATAAACAAATCTAAGGGCGGTTATATGAAGATGAAGACGATAACAATAACTTTGCACCTTGTATGAAAGAGTTAAATCATCTAATAATTACTTCAGCTTTTACATGCAACTGTACAATACACAACTCACCTGGATCCCCTGTCTCCTCATCCCCTTCTAATGCTTCACTAAACTGCAGCCCTGACAAGTCTGTTCCCATGCCACCTTTCAGCCAAAGCTGCCACTACTTCACCAAAATCAGGCTGCTGATACTCAGTTTTATCAGCTCTACTGGTACTGGAAAAATCCACAGTATGAGCTCACACTTTCTCAAAGCACCCTTTCTGACATCTGACCTATCTCCACAGTGTGCATCCAGTCCCAGAGAGGAATAATTGTGGACGGCAGTACAATCCTCCATTGAAGAGAGAGGGAATCAGTGTCACTTATCCCTGAGAAATCGAAGGACAGGTCAACACTAAATGACCAACATCCACAAAGAACTTATTTAACCACAAAATATCAGTGGGTTACAATTTCTTTTGTTGACCTCTTAAAGTACAGAGGCAAATAGCAAAGAGAAACCCAAAGATCCTTGGGAAAATTAGGTGCCATGTTGGAAAATGTCATCTTAAGTGTAAGAAAAACACCCTTGGGACAGATTACTTTGCTGAGACTGAATCATGTCTGAGTGTTACACCTGTTCACCTCTGAAGATGCCCATGGACCAAACAAATGTCAAGGGTCCAACAGTACGGTAGCAGTGCAGTAGCCTGGTGGACAAAAGCACCATTTACTGTGTCAAAACTGTGACTCAAAGCTGCATTATGTGTCCCCATGAGGTGTCCTTGAGGAAGATATTTGATATTTCGTAAGAATGTCACATCTGCTGAACCGGCTGACACATAAGTTCAAGTCTGTAGATTTTAAGTGTTGAAGTAAAATCACTGCCATGATCCCATAACCAAACAACTCCTGCTGATTCAAGTTTCAAAATTGGGTTCAGAGATTATATTTGTTTTTGTTTTTTTTTTCCATCTATGAAAAATACAGCTGCAGCTATGGAAATAAAACAAGCCTTGAGGGTTGATGCAAATGATTCCTACAGACTTTACCACTACACCAACATTGGACAATGTTGCATTGCAGGATGGAGCCCTGCACATCAAAAGGAAGACAGCAAGATAAGAGCAAGATGTCGGATTGACCAGCTCAGTGTCCAGACCTAAACCCCTTGTCCTCAGACAAGTTACTCACTTTTTTTAATGTCCTCCAGTCTTTCCATATACTTCGTGAGGCTGCATCCTAACAAATGAAAGAGAGAGGCAATGCATTCATGGCTAAAACGTTTGTGATGGCACTGGTTTATATATTATTGTGAGTATGGATAATGCATCTGGACAGGGTACCTGTGTCCAACCGCGTTTTGACATGTTGATACTTTGCGTTTTTCGGTATTGTTTTGGTCATGTACTAAAGGGGGGGAAAAAAAACAAAACAAAACAAAACAAAAAAAAAAAACATGGTCGATTTTCGTTAGCTGTATAAACCACAGCAATGGTCTGGGAACAAACGTTAAAGCTGACATTATTTAACTTAGCCTGTCCACAGCTTTTAAAAAGGGAAACTAACCCAATTAACTAACTTTATCATACTTACAGGTGCACTGTTGATATGGTAACTTAACACTGATGACAGTTAACTAGCTAGCTAGCAAGGACAGCTACGTTTGCTTTCGTGGACCCACGCTTCGTTCGCAGAAGATAATATGCTCCAAACTGCAGCGCTGGCAGTAAGCAGTTCAATAAAGTCAACGAAAGCTGCCATTTAATTAACGTTTACCTCCACACTTCCGATACCCCGATTGACCGACATCCTTTCAAACCGAAATAGCAAACATCAATTTCCAAGTTTAACAGCCTCGCTGCTGATTCGTCCGTTTACTTGGACGGACCAATCAGAGAGGCCGATACTGCGCCCTTCTCCCCACCAGAGCAAATGATATGACCGGTTAGTTGCTAAGCAGCAGGGGACGCTCCACCTTCATAAAGCGTTGCATTCACGTAACATAAAAATAACCGCAACTACTCTGGGAAATAACAACTCTGAAGTCCATGGCCTGTTGACTGCGTCTTGGTGATCATTCCTTACTCGTTTTTCGACATCAAACGCCATCGTTTGATGTTTATGCTTTGTTTTCTTCGTTTGAATCAAACACTAATATCCATTATATTTGGCAGTGAGGCTCCGCTTCCGAGTCAGTACACAGAGCCATGATTATGCAGATCTAGCGCCAGATTACAAGAATTTGCCAGAGGGTCACTATCTCTATTTACAACTTTAACGTCTCGAAATGTTCCTGTTGTGAACCCACGTAGGTCGTGGATCGAATTTTTACGTCGGGTTGTCACATCTACCAGTTTTTATTACGTGCCGCGAATGCAGCACCGCAAGATCCAGCCACAGGTGGCTAGTTATTTAGCGGCAAAGATAGCGGGCGTTTTTGTTTGTTTGTTTGTTTTTTTTTAATTGTCGCTGCTGCTTCTGCGAGGTGAAGAGTAAGTTTTCATGTCGCATTAACAACATTAAAAGTCGGCTAAATTTCCTAAGAGGCCACCGGACCAAACCCCTCGGTATCCGGGCTCGACAGGTCAGGTCTGAGGCAGTTAGCGAAGGCGCCCTGTTTGACAGTGATGGAAGGAGGTACAACTTTCCCCCAGACAACAGCGGCTCTGTAAACACAGCAAAGTGCCCACAATGGCGTCTGTTATGGTAAGCGAACTTGCTTAGAAATACTTTCGTAAGGGCTAACGGGAGAAGTGTGCGTCTGCTCTGATAACGTACACTGGTGCTAATGGTAGCTGAGTCGGCGAGTTTGCTAGCAGCGGCTAAGAGGATTTGCTGGTTGGGGCTGTCAGAAACACCCTGGGTCTTCTCTCTTAAGTCGTTACAGTATAGTAGACTTGCTTGTTGTTAATTGTTTAAATAACTGTCCTGTTCTTGGGGCCTTTGCTCGGTGTAATGTCTCTTCAATGCTATCTGTAAACGCTGCGTGGTCTCTGTCAGGTGGGTAGTTTCTCAAAAGAAAGTACCTGCCCAGCTCTGCACCATAACAACACACCGGTTTCACAAGGTTTTTTCAGTCCACCCCCATCCCCCCACCCCCAGTCCACCCCCTCCTCATCCTCTCCAATCTTTTTTATCATGCAAAGGTTTGCCCCTTAAAACTGTGAGCTCTGTCACTGCAGGAGGATCCCACCCTAGAGAGACACTTCAAGGGGCACAAAGACGCTGTCACTTGTGCAGACTTCAGTCCGAACCGCAAACAATTGGGTAACACCTGCTTCTGCTATAAGCTTTACACACTCACAGATTTTACTAAGATGTTTTTTGTCAGTAGTGACAGTAATATATGTAGTAAAATAACCACAATCAGATCTTCAGTGACAATCATGCAGCTCCATATGTAATCTATACAGTCGAGCAAGTTAAGCCCCTGTTTACTGCTGGGGCTCCATACAAATGGAAATATTAAGACTAGTAGGTTGTGCCATCATCATGTTCAACATATACAGCACCTTTGATAATTAAACAATTTTCTGAACTTTTATCTAAAACTAAACTAAAGATCTACTGTATTTTGTAGTAAAAGTGGGCTGTTGCTCTTGATGAACTTATTGACTTTAAGTTTAAGTTAATTTATTAACTTTTTTTTAAAAAATTGAAAATATCAATTGTTCAATCTACTTTAATTCTCCAGCAGAGAATTGATCATAGTTTGTTTTGTAATCGTAAACTGCATTTTCTCCATTCATCATTGTTTATCTCCCTGCAGCCTCTGGATCGGTGGATAAGAGTTTGATGATCTGGAATCTGGCACCCAAGGCAAGGGCCTTCCGGTTTGTTGGCCACCAGGATGTCATCACTGGGGTGCAGTTCTCTCCATCTGGTAACCTGGTGGCAACGTCCTCCAAGGACAGAACAGTCCGACTGTGGACACCCTCAATGTAGGCTTTCAAAGTCCCGTTTTTCTGCTTTAATCAGGACTTTTGTGCAGTGATATAAATAAATAAATCTAAAGCAAACGGTCTGGTGCATAGATTGCTCCGCAAACAAGATGGAAACCTTTTTACCCAGTAAACTGGCAGGAGAATCAGACCAACACAGGTTAGATCTTATATGTATTTGTATTTTTGTGTGTGTGTGTGTGTGTGTGTGTGTGTGTGTGTGTGTGTGTGTGTGTCATAGGAAAGGAGATTCAACAGTGTTCAAAGCTCACACGGCCACCGTACGCAGTGTTGCTTTCTCCCACGATGGCCAGAGACTGGTAACAGCGTCCGATGACAAGTCGGTCAAAGTGTGGAGCGTTCACCGTCAGAGCTTCATCTATTCTCTCAACCTGCACACCAACTGGGTGCGCTGTGCCAGGTACTATGCTGCACGACTGTCAGCACCCTCTCTAGCTACAGCATTAGCCTGTATGTGTGTTTGATTATGCACTTTTCCAATGCATATGGTTCTCTATTTGTTTTCAGTACTGTTATATGAGCTGAATCTCTATCAAACATTTATGATTAGTAGATATAGAATGCTCAGCTGCTAAGAGAGGTTTCGGTGTATAAGTATGTTTACCTACATAACGTATCGTTTCCTCCCTGCAGGTTTTCTCCAGATGGGCGGCTCATAGCTTCCTGTGGGGACGACCGTTCAGTCCGCCTTTGGGACACATCCACCAAACACTGCATCAACTGCTTCACTGACTATGGAGGGTAAATCCCAGAAACAGCTTAGTTTTGGCCTCAGTTTGGAATTAGTTTTTTTTTTTTTTGTAACTAAAATTCATAAATTAAATTTTTTGAAAAAATTGTAATAAATTCAAATTTTTTAAATCAGTCTTTTTTGTGTAATTGTACTTGTACATTCTTTAAACAATTAGGTTTTTTTTTTTTTTACCCTTTTTGTACATTTAACAGTAGAATCACACAGTGTGAATTCTGATTTCTTAGAGAAGACAAAAACATGACCGAACAAAATTGATGTAAAGCTACTGTAACTGATTTAGTGTAGTCACTGTTTAATGTTTAATTTACATAGCAGACTGTTCACCTGCTGCAGTGTCACTGACTCAGGTTTTTATTTGTACAGGTCAGCAACATTTGTTGATTTCAACTCCAGCGGCACTTGTATCGCATCTTCAGGAGCTGACAGTTCACTGAAAATCTGGGACCTGCGGACCAACAAGCTGATTCAGCATTATCAGGGTATGTCAAAATATCACAGCTGTAATAATGATGTATAAATGTATAATGTTGCATTATGTAGAAGACTGGCTAAAATTGCTTTTGATTTTTTTTTAGTATGTTTGGCTTTGGAATCAATTGCATTTAATGTTTTTTTTTTTTCTTTTTATGTGTCTGTGTGTATGTGTGGATCAGTCCACAGTGCAGGAATCAATAGCTTCTCTTTTCATCCATCCAACAACTACCTGGTCACTGGTTCAAGTGACAGCACTGTAAAGATCCTGGACCTGCTGGAGGGACGCCTCATCTACACCCTCCATGGACACAAGGTGGTGCTACAGTGCAGCTCAGTCTTAGTTCCAATATTTCCCTGAATAAGTCCCTGATGGTGTTTGTCACGGTGAGTTTTTATTCACGAACGTTGTTTACTGTGTTTTTCAGGGTGCTGTAATTACAGTAACTTTTTCCAGGGCTGGAGATCTCTTTGCCTCAGGGGGAGCTGATGGTCAGGTTGGTGTTTCATGGCTCAACAATAACCCTGCGTCCCACATACTCTCAGTAGCTTCAGGGTCATCCTTTTATGTTCTATAGCAGGAGCATGGATCATAGATGCTGTGCTGGTCCCTTTGCTTCTCCAGGTGCTGACGTGGAGGACAAACTTTGACACCAAATCCTACCAGGATGTCCTGCAACAACACAGCCGGAGGTCCACCCCTGATCCCCCACCTCACCTGTCTGACATTCAACCCAAAGGACCTCACCTTCATCACCCACAGTCCTCAGCCATTCAGGTCAGATAACAATCATAATAATGATAATTATTAATACAATTGGTCAGAGATAATCCATATTCCAGTGGTTCCCAACCTTTTTAACTCATGGCCCACTTGAAAATCTTAAAGTTGTTGGCCGCGCACATCCGACCCTGTAACAATAGAGGTCAAATTCTTGCTCTCAGCACTTCTTTATTTTTATGATAATTATAAAACAAACGGGGGAAGCTCTGAGACAAGACCTTTTTAGAACAACTAATGTTCAGATATTAGAACTATTCAGATGTAGTAAAATGTAGTAAAAGCAGGAAAATTAAGGGATGTGTTGTAAATGTTTAATAGGGAGTAGCTCTGACTGGAGGCGCAATGATTCAGTGGTTAGCATTGTCACCTCACATCAAGAAGTTTCTGGGTCTGAACCCAGGCCTGAGGCCTTTCTGTGTGGAGTTTGCTTGTTCTCCTTTTGCCTGCAAGGGATCCTTCTGGGTATTCCAGCTTCCTCCCACAGTCCAAAGACATGCATGTTAGGTTAATTGGTGACTCTAAAAGTGCCCGTAGGTGTGTATGTGGGTGTGAATGGTTGTCTCTATATGTCAGGCCTGTGACAGACTGACCTATCCAGGGTGTACCCTGCCCTCATCCAGCATCAGCTGGGATTGGCTCCAGCTTTCCCTGTGACCCCATTAGGATAAACAGTTTAGATAATTGATGAATGGGTGTAAACGCTGACTTTTCTTTTGTCTCCACAGATCGGTCCAACAGTGGCAGACACTCAGTCTTCTGACCCGCAGGTCATAGAGTTGGGCCAAGCCGTTCACAGCTCAATGGTAAGATGACATGAAATCTACAGACACAAAGCCGAGAGAACAAATCCAAAAAATCACACTCAGGATATTTATTCATGTTACTTGGAAAAATCTACATTTTCTGACTACACAGACTGAATGTCAAATGGAAAAGAGCCTCTTGAGGGTAAAACAGGGACAAATAACTTGGAGACTTCACAACACTTATGCAATGTTTATACACAATGTAACAAAGCCCAGTCATAAGCCACTTGGACAGACTTTAGGACTTACTTGAAATCCACATCAAAAGTGAGATGTGAGCGGCAGGTGAGTGCCACTGAAAAGTTCGCTCTGTTCAGTCCACATCGACGCTGTTCGGCCGCCGCTGCCCTCAGAGGCAGCTGTCTGCTCCCGAGGGGCTGCGAGGACAGTGGACAGCTTTCACAGAAGTTTTCAACTACGCTCCATTGATTTTTATTTCCCTCCTTCTGTATGGCTTCAGTGAAATAAACAGGAAAGCTCAAAGCAAAACAGCGAATGATCCATCATCATAGATGTAGTTAATAAGCATACACCATATAAACAGTGGGAGATTTGTGTGATTTTTAAACTGCTGACTGTGGAGAGGGATTATCCAGCTGCTAGTCATCATATGAAAAGAATTATATTGCTGCTTTTTACAGGCTAAAATGAAAAGTTTGAGCCTGTAAAAATGACTCTTGTAACAGTTTGAGACATGTGAAGATATCCAAAGCCTTTTTGTCACGGGGGGGGGGGGGGATTGCTTGGCCACTAGGTGGCAGTGCAGACCACTTAAAAGAAACACCACTCTGCTGCAGCACTGAAACCTCAAAGGACAACAAACCATTCACTTGTCAGAAATGATGTGATGCCAGCAGATCCACATGTCGGTCTTTGCTCTTTGCTTTGCTTGGTTCAGGACTGTGTTGTCCAAAAACAGATATAACACAAAAGGTGTTTCTGTTGCTGAATGTTGCTCAATGTTTTCTCTGCATTACAGCTCAGTATAAGAGAGAAACTCATGTTGCAATAGGATGTGCTTATCTGTTTTCAATGTCAACTGTATAAAAAGTAGAATATGTTTTAATTTCTTCTTGATCTGTGAGTTTTGGTTTTTCTAAATATTTCCTAATACACCCACAGCTGGTGACTGAGCAGCAAGGGGATACATTTCTTCCCCATTACCAGTCTATCTCTCTAACTGTTTAAGTTGCCTTCTTGTGTGGTTTTTTTTGTTTGTTTGTTTTGTTTTTTTGTTTGTTTGTTTTTGTTTTGGATCCATCAACCTTGTGAATACAACTTTTCTTTCCATACTTCCTTTCTGTCATTTTTTTTTTTTTCTTCCCACTGTTGCTGACATGGCAGTGACCTGGTCTTGAACTTGAGCAGCAAGTGCGTGTTATGTTGCAAGGTAAAGTCCTGAATGTGAATTAGTTCTATCCGCTTACTCCACATACGCTGATTCTGGATGAATGGGTAGAAACATGAGATCGAGGGTCTGAGGGTCTTAATGTACAGAAGTGAGTTTGAGCGGTTGAGATAGACGGTTGCATTGCCATGGTAAAGACTATAGATTGCTACGTCATGAACTTGCTCATTGTTGCTCCAAATTTCACCAGAAATTGCTGTGTATTTCTACTAGAATAGTTCATGGCATGAACTTTTGTTTGTATTCTGAGAAAAATGTCTTGCTCTGAATCATCAGTCATTTAGTTTCTAAATCTTCTAATCCTTCTCTAAACTCAACTCTTCTCGCTATACACAGCGTCCCACAGAAGTCGGAGGTAATTACTGCCCTCTACTGTTGAAAACAAGAACAACAGAATCTTAAATGATGACAAAACAAAGCTTCATCAGGATAAATAGTCAAACTCATATGTATGGCCTACTGTAGTGCTGTATCCATCTGCTGTGATTCATTAATGTGAAATGAATGCAAATATTCAGACCATATTGTGAATTGAGTGGTGAAGGTAGAATTCGTAGAAGCCAGAAGTCATAGTAATGTTCATATTTTACTCCTAAACACTGTTTGTGTATGTTCATAAGCAGATGGGTGTGAGTTTTTTGAGAGAATTAGCTCAAAGTCAAGTATTGTCAAAGTCTCAAGTTCACTGACATGTATGGACACAGCACAAGTAAGAAGTGACTTCATACTGAGCAACTAAAGGATTTTCTTTTAATGATGAAAAAAATCCCTCATAAAGAAACCTACTGAAAAACTTGGTCTAAATAAATGATACCTCCTGTTGGAGCAGCAGTAATTTCTTCGTAGTGTGGCACCCTCTTTCCCCTGCCGTTGGCTGCTGTGTGGGAGGAAAGCCATGAATGGACCAAGCCAAGTGGAAGTCATTTAGAGAGTGGATGGCCAAGTCAGATAAGTGGTTTTGGTTCAAGAGTCCAGTAAACACACAACGACAGAACAGCCATTCATGACTAGAAATGTTCTGGTGTGAGCATGGAAGTGTGTAGAAGAATGGACGGCGACTGGTTTTAACCAGCTTGTTGTATCCGATGGATGGGTTTACTGTTGTGGATCATTTCTGGTAAATTGTGAAATGTATGAAAGTCATAAAAGGTACGTTTCAGGTAAATGTCTATAAAATAAAGCAATTTTATTCTAGGTTCATGAAAGCATTTCTATATGAATGCCAGTCTAAATAGCAAATGTGTCTGTTCACTCTCTCCTAAATTTGTCTGGCACACAGGAAGTGATGCATTTTACATGTCTGGCAGTTTCAACCCACTGAAAAGGAGAATAAGTAGCTACTTGGCAAAAGCAGTGATATCCACTGTGGCTGAACCATAGTCTGTTTATAAAAATGGACTCCAAACTAAAAAGTGAAGCCAGTGCTGAACTGCCCTAAACCTGCATCATGACCATCAAGTCAGATTGTATTGAAGTCTATGGGAAAATGTCCCTACTTCTCCCCTGATTTATTAGCTCAGTCAACGTTTTCCTAATGAGTTTATGGTCTCAGTCTCTAGTTTCAAGTCTTCAATGCAACATGATGTTCATTTTTTAAATGATGGTCCATTTAGAGGAAAAAAGACCATAAGGCAGGGGATTATGGACGTGTCTACACTGTACCAGAAACAGTGACTTTTCTGACAGGACAGAGGACAGAGCAGGTCAGATCCCCCCCCTCACTCCTCCTCAGCTCCACCTTCTCCTCCAAATATGGTTTCAAACTGGAGGCTTCAAAACGGCGGTTCACAAACGTCAGGGTTGTTGCCACTTGGGCTGAACAGATTTAGATTTAGATCCATTTCTTTAACGCCATGATATAATATATGATATGAAATGAAGTGATATCAGGGAGTTGCAGAAACACTGCAGTGTGAAGTAGTTGGCAGCAAAGATGGTGACAAGTTAGAGACAGAGACATTCGCTGACAACCACAGAAACCTTTTTGTCTGCATAAACGTTCTGATTCTCGTGTTTCTGTCTAATGCATGCAAAGACCTCTTCATTTAGCACTTTAAGAACTTTTTTTTTTTTTTTTTTTTTTTAATTTACACTGTTTGACTGTCGAACAGTTGCAGCAGGGTCTCTCAGATTTGGTCATTTTAATTCCTCCTCCTGCTTTTTCTCCTTTCGCTTCCCTGTGTTGCTATCAGAGAGAGCGAGCGATGGGGAGGAATAGAGATCAGAGAGATGGGGAGATAGCAGGGATCCACGTGCCGGTGCCCAGGCCCCCTGGGGGCCCCCAACCAGGGAGCAGCAGCCGCAGCAGCCCCAGCACTATTAATAGACTAGCTGGAGTTGTGCCTGTTTAACTCATTGCACTCTGGTGTCATACACAGTTAATACATATACATCAGCTTTATCTTAGATGAATGCTGGTCCCTTATATCTTCTCACTAGCTCGCTGTTCGTGCATCTGTTAATGTGTTAAAAGGAAAAAAAACACAGAGGTCCTGACTCCCTCATGCGCAACCCTGCCTTCGCTGTGCCTGCTCTAGCACGTTGCATGCGTGTGTGTGTTTGTTGTGTCAGTGTGTATAAGTGTGCTAGTCCAGTCAAGTCAGAATGATTCTTCTCCAAAGACATATAATTAAATGACTCTGCAGATGAAAGCAGAGAAGGGTGTTATGGGTAACGCACACCTCCCAAATCTCACCGTTAGACCATATGTTTTCAAGCAAGATGATTGGTTGATCTTGCTTCCTGTTGGTAGGCAGGTACGAGATCGAGCAGCTGGCAGACGAGATCGGTCAGTGTAAAGTATAAAAGAAACGGCACTGAACATCTGTTGTGTGTGTTCACTTAAATGCAGCATGACTCCAGCTTCAGTTGACATGTGAGTGAGTGTGTTTACGTAGTGCGTACATGTGTCAGTGGATATGTGAGTTTGTCAAGTGAAATGCATGAGAGTGTGTGTGTGTGTGTGCGTGAGCACTTGGGGGTCTGTTAGTGTGCCCACATGAGTCACTGGGCATTGGAGTGTGACTGTGAGTGTGTGTGTGTGGGTCATTCCTGTTTAGATCGGTTCAAAGCAGGGAGCCCCCAGTGCTACTCCCCCTGTCAGCTCACATCACCTGATTTCCATCACAGGGAACCTCTCCTCTCCTACTCTTTCCTCCACTTCCTCTCTCCCCCCTCTCCTCCTCCTCCTCCTCCTCTTCCTTTCCCCTCCCTGTCCTCTTTTCCTCCCCTCTGGTCATTTCCTCCTCCTTCACAGTCGTCAATGTCCTCGGAGTGCTTTCCCTTCCGCCCTGTGCCTGTGTTTCCCCTCCATCGCCCTAATGTGTCCAAGCGTAGGCGGAAACGTAGAGAGAAGGGGTAAGAGAGCCTGACAGACAAATGGAGAGAGAAGGAAGGGACAGGATGGGAGATGCAAATAGCCTGAGGTGGGCATGTGGGTGGCTGGATGGGGAGGTTCCTGCACTCAGAGTTCCTGCTGCTGTCGTTGACCTTCATGTCCTTAATATAGGGACATTTCCTTTTTCATTTCCCTTTCAAGTGAATGAGAAAGTCATCTCAGACTTTTTGACCCCACTGTACAGTATTTTTCTCTTACTTTTTGTTTTGACTTCAATGGTATTAAACTGAAGTCTGTTTGCAGTGTTGCCCATGCAAAAGTGTTGCTGTTACAGCAGCATTTTAAAGATTGTGGCTCTGGAATGACATGTTTAACAATCACATCGGTGAAGTTTGTCCACGTGAAAATTTTACATCAAAGACAGTAGAAAGGCCAAAAACAGCCTTTCTACTGTCTTTTATGTAAAATTTTATGTTCCTGAAAGAAATCAGCTAATATCAATATTAATGATGAGCAAACGAGTAACCAGTTGAATCATGTGAGCACAGTTTGTGTAACAAATAGACTATAATAAAGTGGATTTTGACCCCAGATCTGAAAAGTGAAACCAATGCTAAAGTGCCTTAAACCTTCATTCTCTCTAATGACCATCAGGGGACAAATGCACTGGTAAAAAGAAGTCAGATATTGAAGTCTATAGGAAAATTGCCCTAGTTCTCATTTGATATATACATGTTTTCCTAATGAGTTTATGGTCTCAGTCCCTTTTAAACTATACAATCAGAGCACAGAGCAGGTCAGATCCACCCCTCACTCTTCCTCATCTCCAACATCTCCTACAAATATGGCTTCTTCTATTTACAAAAAAACAAGGCGCAACGGCCAAATTACAAACTATAGGCTTCAAAACGACAATTCACAAACCACTTGGCAACTGTGCGTGAGGCCACTTAAAAAAAAAAAACACTACTCTGAACAGTGGGATGTTCTCATTTTGGTTCACTGGCGAAGCTGTCTGAAGTCTTATAAAAGTGCATGTGTAACAATACAGTTCTGCACGACTTCATCCTTTGTTCGGGCGGAGTGTACGTATAAGAGAGGTGATGTCATCAACGGCACTGATGTCGCATCAGCTGTGGCTTTGTCCCCTTTCTGTCTCTTCTTTCTGCACTTGCCGTTATAAGCTCCGCAGAGAGCTAGCGGCACTAGCAGGGCTCAGTGCTTATGAATGGAGCGTTATCATCCAGCACTACGTCACTTTAGAGCAGAGAGAGAGAGAGAGAGAGAGGCCCAGGGTGGCGCCCTCACTCTCCATTGACATTACGGAGCTCTGACAGACACTCCAGTTGCCATAAAGTGACGTACCGCCAGCAGCCACTGTTTGTTTGTCCTCCAACCGCTGAACCCTTACTCCGTCCTTGGAATCTACTCTGGATAACAAAACAGTCTACAAAGCAGAAATATAATATTTTAATTTAATTTTTAATGGAGCAAAATGAGGTTTGTTTTAATCAAAGAGCTCCCCAGTCACCAGCTGGCAGCTAAACCGTTTTCTCCTTGCCTCTGGCTGGTTACTTTTTTGGCTAAATGTCACTAAATTTATGAGATGCTCTGGAGGTCTGATGAGAGTAACATAAAATGAAATTTATCAGAAGAATAATTTAATAGGGAAACTTCAAAATGTCCTTTTTAAGTACGCAATATGCACACATCTACATGTTGTGTAGTAGTACAACTCTTCTGTTTACATGTGAATTCAGCATTGAGCCTTTAGTAAACACACATTTGTCTCTATTTACCATTGAAGATGAAGTTGGACAGATTAAATGTAACCCTCCAAAAAGCAGCTTGTCACGCACTTCCCTACAACTAAAAGCTACAGACAGTGACATTTATTTGTGGTTTGTGTGACTGGTTGTCTCTCAGAACGTAGTACAGTCTAGTACAGTCGTCTGCTTGAGTGTGTCCTCTGGTTGAGTGACAGCAGAGTGCAGGCAACAACGCAGACAACGTCAAACCCATTGCAACAGAACAGACATCAAGTCAGCTGTGAAACACATGAAAAATGGCAAGCGTGAAATGAGGCCAAGGGAGACGGCGGAGAGTTGTAATGTGTCTGTACGTTGTACATGAAAATCCAGCCAATGAGGAGCAAATGAGTTTGCAGCAAAGTGTGCAACAGCTTTGTTTAGTTTAAAACACAAGTTTACAATCAAAATTGAGGTTAAGCATCTAGTTACTTAAGGTCGCTATAAAGTGTGGAGGCTAAAGGTTAAAGCAATGTTTTTAATAAACGGTCTTCGGAGCTTCAGCAGTGAAAATGTGTGTGTATGTATTTGTGTGTGTTTAAGAGGTGATTAGATAGCAGAAGGTTAGATTTGGTTACTTGCGCCATCTCTTGTGTCCCTGCAGACGTTAGCTGTGACGGCAGTTTGACCAGACAAGGTGTCCTCTACCGGCAAGTCCCTGTCACAGGCCTCCAAGAGAGTGTGTGTGTGTGTGTGTGTGTGTCCTGCCATCTTGAGTGAATGAGTGTATAATCCAGGTTTGCCTACTTAATTTATTGTGCCAGCATATTTAGTGCCTCTATTCAGATGCAACCATCAACTGTGAATATGCAGGGCCATGCATGTTTGTGTGTTTGCACAGTGTGTATGTGTCTACATTTACACTGATGGCCCAGCCGCCAACCCCTCTCTAACTTCCTGTGCAGGGGAAGTACAGGATATTGGATGGCCTGGAGGTTTTTTGATACCAGATTTAAGTGCTGTAGAGGAGAACATGAGTGACAAGACACGACGGAAACGAGCTAAACATAGTAACAGCTCAGGGAGGGAGGGGTGGAGGTGTGTGTGTGTGTGTGTGTGTGTGTGTGGGGGGGGGGGGGGGGGTTCACTTTCCATCAGGACACAGGCTCCCAGAGGCTACATAACACCCTCACACTCACACACATGCCCACACACCAACACACTCTGGTACAGTCAGGCCAAAGCACTCAAGCACAAGCAGTCCAAAGCACAATCAGGCACATTCATTCATGCTGTGTTCTCTCATGCACCGTTAGAGTCACACTGACTTGACATACTCAGAAATACTCTGCAGACCTAATCTGATCAACACGCAGAAACACAGAACATGTGCTTAAACCTGCTAGAAGTGATTATTTTGATAATAAGTGTGTGTGTGTGTGTGTGTGTGTGTGTGTGTGTGTGTGTGTGTGTGTGTGTGTGTGTNTGTGTGTGTGTGTGTGTGTGTGTGTGTGTGTGTGTGTGTGTGTGTGTTGCTACAGGTGCCCACCATGTCCAGTTTGAGTAATACATCAAAAAACCTTTCAAAGATGCAAACATTGCACAGTGCTGTAATTATAAACCCTGGAACGTGATCACACAGCCTCTGTCTTGGCAAACGCAAAGTTATGGATTCAAGATTCCTTTATTGTCACTGCACAGGCGATAATGAAATTGAGTAGAAATCCAGATAATGTATTCAATCGTAACAAACAGCAATTAAAAATATAGATGAGTTCGAGCTGAACCAATTTGATGTGCAAAATATATCAGTATTAAAATATATCAGATATTAAAGGAATATCCTACCAAACAAATCTACCAGCAATGTGAACCTCGCAAGTATTTGACTGGCCAGTGCAGTATGGTGTCAGATGATGTTGCATTGCGTTGTGGCGAAAGTTGAGCCATCAACAAGTTGAGACAAGTCTTATTGCCAGATGTCCCTACATTAGTCGTTGGACAGGATGGTAAGATGCAAGATAGGTCAAGTGTTCACCACCTACTCAGTAACTGGGGCTAAAGGTGAAAAGTTTAACTAGACAGATGTATGTTTCTCAGGAGTGGTGGAGGCCAAACCGGAGCCAAAAGTGCGTTTTGGACACAATTCTGTTACATACATATGTTTCCCTGTGTCTGCTGGATGTGTAAATAGTCAGTTGTTTCCTAACTCTTAGGAAACACAGACAGTAGAAGCATGAAGTAAACTCAGGCTTGTTCTCCCAGTTCTTGCTTCCAATGGCCAAAAAGTGTCTTAATGCAGCTCTGATTGGTCTTGGTTCTGCAGCTGGAATATTATAGGCCCCCTGACTATCCGGTGACCCCCATGTGACAGTCAAAGTGGAAACCCGTTTGCAGGCGCCACACATACACATGTCCTGTAATGCTGTGTTTTGCTGTGAGACTCCCTGCGGCGACTCCAGTCAGCTTGGCTCTGGCATCCAAGTGTCCAAAAACTTGATCTTCCTCATCAAAAATAGAAGAGGAGGGCAAACCTTATCACTAATTCAGGAGGATTCTCTCTTCGGATTCCCATTCACCCACCCCTCCCCTCTAACCATCCTCACCCTTCCTGTCTCTCCCCTTTCTCTCCTCTTGTAACTCTTGTCTCTTTATCTTAACCTTACGCAACGCTCACTTATAGGAAGCAGGTGGTTACCGCAGGGCGATTGCACTTCATGCGTCTTTGCTCATCAGAAAACCACAAATAAACCACAGTCTTTCTAAAATTTCTAAAATAGAGCTGAAATTATTAGTTGATTAGTCAATTGACTAATTAATTGTCTATTTTTAACTATGTTATAAGTTGTTTGAAAAACAGAAATTCCAAACATTTGCTGGTTCCAGCTTCTCAAATATTACTTTTTTTATAATTGTAAATTGAATATCTTTGGATCTTATATGTTTCATAGATTAGATTTAAATGATCAAAAAGTAAAAAGTTTACCAATAACAAAAAAAAAAAAAATCATTAGGAGTGGTTTTAGAGTATTTTAGAAGTGTTTGCATACTTCTTTGTTCCACATAAATATGAAGAATGAAGGTCAGACTGTTGTGTTGTTTTTTGGCTGGACGGCCTAATAAAGGTTACTGTCCTGTGACTGACTGTAACATTGGAAATTTTTAACCTGTCCTCAATATTGCAAATTGACCATAAACGGCCCAGTCATAGGATAGATTTTGACCCAGTCTTGTTAAGGTGCCATATGTGACGTCCCCATCGCACAACTTCATCTTAACTTCAGTCTGTCTCTTCCCAAACATCATGTCCTTTTTTCGAGCTGTTTACTTCCAATCCTGCCACTCTAAGGGATTCCCTTAGGAAGGCCATCCCTCCACATCTGACCTACCCTCAACTCTCCGAACGTGCTGTCTCAAGGGCACAGCTTGCATCCTCAGGGGCTTCTGTTGGCAACGTGCTGACATTCGGTCCATGCAGGAGGCTTAAAATAGCTGGGCAGGTCTATTACAGGTGCCAGGGACACCTGAAAGGCAAATGTGTTGTGTTTTCTTCCCTGCATGCCGTTATCCCAGCCTGGAGAGATTGGGGGTGGGTGGGCGCTGGGGCGAGAGCTGAAAATAGAACTTGGATGAGCTGAAGAAGAGCAAACATGAGATTTGATTATGTTGTCGTCATCTCGCCTGCAAGACCCCAGTGAGAGGAGGACAACCAAAAACATTTACACTACCCTGTCTACCCCTTGTGATCAGCTCATGTTTTGTTTTTTGTTTTTCTTCCAATGATTTCCGGCTTTCGCGTTGAATCTGTTGTTCTTGTCATACAAACATTCAGTCTTTTTTTTACGTCTCTTCACCATTCTGTTGCATTTAAGCACCAGTGAAGGTCCTTTACACCAAAAACAAGTAATAGAAAAAAACTACTTCAGGCAATCCCATAGGTGAGTGGTTAGGGAGTAAATGCTCAGTTCGATTCCCAGCCAGGGTGGAGTCTTTCCTGAGCATCAATCTCCTTCTCTCCGTCTCATTTCCTGTTCCTCTACACTGTCCTATCAGAAAATAGAGGCCCAAAATATGAATAATAATAAAAGGAAAGTCTTTTAATCTAACTTAAAAACTTTAATCTAACAGTTGCTATGATGTTATTTTTACTTCCACACACTATAGCATCAAAATCTAAATTGCCATTTATGGTAGTTTTCCAGTGTATGTTTGTTTAAGAATATGTTTAAGACAGTTCCTGGGGTTGCTGTATTTAGAAATAATGTTTCCTGAGATAGTTACACTAACACTATTTGACATTTATGGATTGTCTACAACTGCACATGTAGTTGATATTGTGTTAAAGGTGGACTGGCTGGCATATTAAGGCCAAATAATTGAATTAATTCAGTCTTTAAGTTTGTATAATGGTGGTGGACAACTACAGTGAATCCAATGTGAGGGAGGAGGAGTGGATATAATAGGCTACCTTAATTTCTCCCAGTGTTGCTCGCTGATGCTATTTTCTTCCTGAGTGGAGGCAGAGAGGATGTGGCCTGGTGAACCGCGTAGGAAGATCAGACGCCTCTTGGCTCTGCTGCCGGCCAGGCTTATTTCTGTGCAGCTCATCTGGGTTTGCAGAAAAACAAATTATTGATTTTCCTGAAAAAAAAAAAACATTTTAACATGTTTTCTTTCTTTTCTTTCCCATTGAGGCTTCTACCTGCAGACTTTGAGTGATTGGACCAAAGGTTAGCTAAGACAGGCCTGTACTGTCAGTGGACTTTGAGTACATATAGGGATGGATTTTTTTAATGCCAGTTTTAGCTGGTGGTGGGTTGAACAAAGCCATGTGCTATAGGTAGGGATACCGACTCATTTTTCTCTTCTTCTTCTGTGTTCTAGCTGTTCGTGGAGTTGTTCTATAGATTGTACTGCCAGAGCTAGTTATACAAAACCCCTCGGTCCATACTCTATGCTCAAGAACCATATGTTGCTTAAGCATTTTAGCCTCTCTGTGCCCCTAAAAGTATCTGTACATCTGTTTTCTTTGGACAGTCCGTATGTGTGAATCCACATACATCTGTAAAGGGAAGGATTGCTGGGAGAGAAAAAGGAAAACAAATCCATTTTCTTATGAGTTGAGAAAACCACAGGGTCCCGGTTTCTTTCCGGAGGAGCAGCTGTAACCCAACACTGCATTAGTCCCAGGTTAAAGCTCACCTCCCCACACTCCTACCACCGCCTGTTCAGCTCATAGTCCACCTGTTAGGAAGTCATTCATCTCCCTGTTCACTCAGAGAGGAAAACCCCCCGTCGGACCACAGCTTCACTGATGGAGTGCTTTAATGGACTTTTATTGTTTTATGTATCCACTCTCTTCCTCTTTTCTTTTATAAATCTAATCTGCTTTCTATATATCTCTTTACTCGATCTCTCCATGACTAACCTTGTTTCTCTTTTGCGTTTATCTTCCCCGTCCAGTTCACTTATTCAGCAATCTGACATGGATCTGTTTCAGAGCTCATGTTTGGTTAAGGGATGGTCTCTGACATCCCTTCCCTACAGTTTTACATATATCTCCAATTTTCTGACTGCTATCTAATCCCTGGTGTGTTTTTAGTGGGATGATTTCACTTCAGATACATAGTAAAACTCCAGAACTCCAGACTTCTTTCCCAAGGTCTTCCAGGATCTGGGATGTTAATCCAGTGTCTCATGTTTTAGCATATATATGTATATGAATGCAAATGTGGTAAATCCCTATATATTACAGTACCAGCACTTTGAGGAGCCTGCTTAATGTTCAGTTTGAAGAAAGGAAACTGTTTCAAAATTTGAATTTCGAAAAAACTTGCAAAACATTTATCCACTTTCATTAGACGTGTTACATGAGAGTGTTCAACAGGTCTCCATGATGGAGACCCCAGTAGAAATCCACCATAGCCTCAAATTAACCAGCTACCCATTCTTTGTTTCTGGACTTTGGTGATACCTTTTTGATCTTAATCAACCAAGAAATGCAGTTTTTAATGCCAAAACTTGTGATTGTGGCCTCCATAAAAACCGATTTTCATATTGTCAGATTCAGACGACTTAAGCTTTTTGTTGCATTATTATTTGTTTTTCGTTTGATTGTTTGTCAAGGTTCAGATTTTAAGGCTCTTGGTTAAAGACGCTTAAGTGTTTTGTGGTGGCTGTGAGCCCGGTATGTGTGGGAACATGGGAAAGGTTAGGTCACTAGCGTAGTCTGAGAGTTTGGATTCGGGGGATCAGTGCTGGCCAAGAGCTTGCATTGTCTCACAACGAGACAATTAGCAATTAGCAGTGGGGTTATTCTGAATGGCAAATGAGTTTCCCACAGGTGCTTTGCAGTCCTTTTGGTATTAGCTTAAGTGCTAAAGCTGATTAGCAGGTATTTGTGTGGCAATGCAGCTCAGTCCAATCTCCCTTATGGACACCTGCCTATTTTGGCAGTTTCCTGTGAGAGCCACTGCCACTGACATAATGTTAGGTTTAATATTTGTGTGAATTATCTTGCTGGCTTTATTGGATTTAGCGCCAGATAGTGTCTTTACGGACAGTGCATATTCAGAGCCACTGAGGTGTTTGTTTCGTGCTGTACATTTATGCTTTTACCTTTTCATGTGGTTATTTGCACCAGATGAACTTCAAATTAGTGGATTTGTTGTGACACTTTAAATCAGAGCGTCTGTGGTCCATCCTCTCTGTCACTCTTTCCTTTCTCTCTCCCTCTCAGTTGTTTACTTGTCCAGTAATCTCCAGGTTGGCTTTCTCAGAGGTAAAAGGATATGAGTCATACTTCTACTTGGATATGTGTCAAGATTACATGGAAAGATTAACCTCCCCCTGTCCTACATATATCTAAGACCTCCATATGTCAACACATTTCTTCCTTGAATAGGAAGAATAGGTCTTTTTTTAGCCTACATAATCAAGCAAAGGAATTACATGAGCGAAAGCAAAGAAATATGAGCTTTGATGTATGTATGTTGAGTATTAAAAAAAAATAAAATGCATCGTAAAAAAAAAAAAAGAAAAAAAAGTCTATATGTGTCTTCTTTGTGGCACAGTACCTTAGTTTCTTCTCAGCAACCTGCCACCCATGTTTATTGTTCTCGGGCACTCGCAGTTGTTTACATATTAACACTCTGTGTAGCCGTACAGTGTTATATAACTGCCATTCAGAAGAACTTGTGAATGGTCAGTGTTACAGTTGGATGCTTGTTACTGCATCGCTGCTTGACATTTCACAAATGAATGTGATGTTGCCGGGAAAAAGTGTCATGCATTATTGGAAGTTTGTGGACATTGTAGATTGAATACACTTTTGTTTTGTCCCATTTCAGTGGAATTTAATCCACCACCAACAGAAGGACCTCACAGTGATAGTTGGCTATTCATTCACATTATAATTTTTTTTTTTTATGCAAAAATGACTCATGACTCATATTGCAGTTGCAGAATTTGTCAAAATAATAGCAATATGATTTTATTACATATCACCCAGCTGTAGTGTGGGTCTAATGCTAGCAATGCAAGGGATTTCTTCCGAGGCACAAAGTCCATCTACGACGACAAAGCCGTTCTTTCCATCATATGGAAGTTGCTAACGTATTACATCCAGCTCAGTGTAAATCAGTGCAAAACACCTACCGTTCCAAGTGTGAAGGGAAAAATTGAGAAAATACATTTTCATGTAATGAAAAAGCACAAAATCCTTTTTTCATATACTCAAAAAAACTGCCGTTGTGACCGCTAAAAATAAAGGTGATTCTAACACTTAAGCGTCTCCTCTTTAAAAAAATTAACTTTGCATTCAATATTCTGTACCAAGATTTTACAAAAAGCAGATCTAGTGAGGACTGGAGTAGAGCAAGTAAAAATCTACTTTCCAACATTGCATTATTGTCCAGTGAAATTGAGCTAAGACGACAACACAGCGTTTTCCATCTTTATAGTGGTAGTGCAAGGCTTAAGATTAATGTTGGATGGGAATGCTTCTCGTGATGTACTTAAATAATTTCCTTTAGTTTCACATCATTAACACTGAACTATGAATAAACTGTGACAGACTGCTGTATTTAAAAGACCTTAAAATATAGAAACAAAAATCTAACAAAATCAGCGTAAATGTCCTGACTCTGACCCGCTATGTTCCTCTATAAGAGTATGTCCAAATGCCACCTTTGTGCCGCTGGTCCCCTTGTGACCAGCTATATTTGGACACTTAAGTGAGCATAATGAAAGGAAGTCACCCATTTATTTCCCTCTCTACAGTTAGTTATTTTTAGAAAGCCCCTCTGCTGCCCTGATGAATCAGTTAGACCACATTAAAGGCATCGCTTTGAACCGACAACTGCGGAGCTTCTCAAACCCTGTGACACACAACACGGGCTATCTTTGGAACGGCTCATGTGAGGGCAATTGACTAGATGTCTGGTCAACTGATGACACAGTGATGTCCCTGAATTTGGCATGGATCAATTAGATGAGGTGTCAGAAAACCTGCCACTTGAATATATTGTGTGTTCCTACTGAAATCGTGACAGTGTGTTGACCACTTCAGCAGATTGTCTGGGACGAGCAGCATCTGGTCGACTTTTAGTTCCTACTCAGTAAAGAGTCAAGCAGATGGCGACAGTGGCATTCGGATTCAAGTTTTTACACTTTTTAAGCTGCCTAGTACAGTTGTGTTACATTATTTGCATAAAGGCATCCATGTTTTGGCAGCAGCTGCTGTCTAAAGGAGTGTTGAGACAAAAATGCAGATTCTACAGATGGTGCAATTGCAGCAGACGTGGATCGGCTGTTAGCGGTGCAAACGTGCCCATGCCAGATGATATAGATGTGTGACTCTATATCACGGACATGTCCCTCTTCCCTTCTTTCCTCTTCTTTTCACACTCTCACATTGAGACAGTCAAGGGCAAGGCTAAAATTTTCTTTGCGTTCAGTCTAAATGCACCTTTTAAGAAGCTGTGTTGGGTTGAGAACTGCAGATTTGTGTCTAGACACAAGAGATGTGTGCAACTTTTCTTCAGCATTTAAATTGTTGTCCTTTATCCATAATTTGGGCCCAGCATGGAATGAGCAGGTGGAGATTTTGACAATTGACAGAAGTTTACTTTGACAGAACCACCTGAATGCTGAAGCAAGTGACCTTTCAGATATAGTATGGCTTCCCGAACCAGTGATCTGCTGGTCCTGCAGCACACGCTGTATTAATTCTTTGTTTTCTGTCTTCATCTAACACTGACTGTTCTGAAGCAGTAGGACTTGATAATAAACCACATTTCTGCTGTTCCTGCCACTCGCTGTAGAACACAATAGCCATGTGACTGCACAAGTGCCCAGGAGGAAACACTTGCGCTGTCTGTTGACCCACCTGCTTCAGGACAGAGTGGGCTTGAAGGTTTGGCTTGTTTGACGTTAACCCCTGGCCCTTGTGGAGGTGGTGCAATGAAAATGACAAGAAGGACTCCACAGTTTGAAATGTTTTCCTTGTCTCTCAAATGTTTCCTCTGGGTATCAGAAGTTACCTCTGCAGCCTTCTCCCTCCTCTGCAAAGTCTTCTTTAGAGCTGACGCACGTGTTTCTCCCTCCCTAAAAATAACAAAGGAATACAATATAGCATAGATTAGTCTATGCTTGCTTTTGTGTGTGAAATTGTTTTTTCAGCTTGTGTTTGGTTGCACACCATCTTCTTACTTTGTAAACTTTTCCAGGCTGACTTTCCTTGACCTTCTTGAGGGACCATATGCAGGACCAGGGTAACATATGTTTGCAATGTGTGTGAATGTATGTCTGTACTGTATGTAATTAAACATCTCCGTCTGATAGTTTGCATGCATTTGTGTGCGCAGCATGGGCCAGACCTGCTTATTTGGTTTTCAATATAATAGAGCCACTAAAGAAGAAAAGGACTAAGCTAACCAGAAAATAACTTGATCCCATTGTAGTTCTGCAGTTTCAGCTGCGCACAATTGTGTTAGTTTTGATAGTTGAGGACAGGTATAGTATTACAGTTACAGTTGTATACTTTTTAATAATGGAATAATTTGAAAGCATGTGGTGGTCATGATTTCACTCATATCTGTTTCAAAAAGTATTGAATTTGCACCAAACTTTCGCGAGGGATGGGTCATGGACTAGGGCAGAACTTGGTATATTTTGGGGTAGATCCAGATAATTTACATAGTTGTTAGACATTGGGCTTGGTAGAGGTCATTGCTCTCTGAGTGCCTTTCTAGTTTATTTTATGAATATGAAATAAACTGCTCTATCAGCACATCTCAAATTCTGACTACTATCATTTAATTTTGAAAGTGCCAAGGCTGTAATTTGCATAAAAACAGACAAACCATGCAAACCTGTACACCTTTATGTTCTGGCCTTGAAGGGACAAGTGAACAAGATATTTTTGCTATACACACAGCTGATGTAACCATCCATTGCGCTATTTAGACTGAACGCCTACATAAAAACCTGTCTTTTGATGTAAGCGGAGGCGGTTGAGCGCAGGAATGTCACTGAGGTTACCAAATAAGCAGCCCCTCTGCCAGCTAATCTCATCACATCTCCAGAAATTAAAAAAAAAAAAGTAGATACTTCTTCCTCAGAAGCACCCAGGTCCACCACCCACTTCCAGCTCACGCACAGCTCTGCGCTCATGCACCCAATTGTCTTCACAACCCTGACATTGTCTCTACCTTTGACTGATTAACACATTACTTGCACTTCATAGGAAGTTTTGAGTGATATTTCAGCATTTCTCTTTTCCTGAGACCCGTTCTGGACGGTGGCAATGTTCTGCTTAGAGAAATGGGCCGAATGTGGCTTTTGCCGTTTGAATTAATCAGCTTTGGGCACTTAATTGCTAATCTCTTTGTTTTTGGCAGCCTTTAAAGCACATAGTATGCAGGTTTACCAGATTGCAGACAGGACTTCCTTTAAAACTACATTTGAATTAATCAGGAACAAATGCTTAATTTTTTGTTAAACATCACAGATGTGGAGTTTTATTCAAACAGAACTGCAGCTTAATGGTTTCCAGGAACTGATTGTCAGTCACATTGAGTCTGATTTTTCACAAATGTAGTGGCCTCTTCATTAAGTATCATGTTCCCATTAACAATTAATAATTTACAAACCCCAAAATGTTCACGTTGGACTTGTGTTTATGTATGTCTATATTTTCAGTGCGACACACACACACACACACACACACACACACACACACACACACACAGACTCTACATTGAACCTTCTGTTCTCAGAAAATCTATCGCAGTCCTCATGCATCCCATCGTGTGATGTGTAAGGTCTTAGCAGTGGATGTCAGCCTAATTTAGCTCCTCCAGTCGGGGTCTAATCTGACCCCTTGGTGCTGCTAGCAGAGAAAGATGTTCAAGGATGAGGCTCAAAACATCAAATATTTTCTTTCAGACACTGTAATTACATTTACATTGCATTACATTTACTCATTTGGAAGAGACTTATTTGTAAGGAGGAAACTTTGGTGTAAGTTATCAGCATCAGAAACAGAATCATCTTTATTGCCAAGTAAGTTTACACACAATAGGAATTTGACTTGGTATATTGGTGCCAAACTGTGAAAAACAAAGTAAAAAGACAAGAGAGTAAGAAGGAAGAGCAAGTACTTTGATACAAGGAACATAAATATAAAGTGCGCCATGAATAAATTAGATTAAAAATACCGACAATAATCGAACAATTTATTAAGTATCAGTCAGAATATGTACTGACTGAATTGTTAATGTAAAACATTTACATATACTGCCACACCCTGGAGTTTGTCAAAGGGCACCTTTTTAATTTAATTAAAAAAAAAAAAAAAAAAAAATCAATGTAAACTAGACCTGAATCGGGTTGCTCTGGAAACAGAGCTCCTTCACAAGCCTGAAGGGCACCCACAGTCCCTTACTGGCTGCTCTGTCCTTCACAACTCTCCCGAACCGCACGTTGACTCGAGCAGCGAACGCAGTGCAAATAATGTTCACACATAAAGCAGCTGGAGAATGGCCTTAAACATTCAAGTAGCTCTTCTACACAAAGACAGAGAAAATCTTGGTCAGATTTTATTTGCCTGAAGTGGCCTGGTCAGAGCCCAAATGATAACCCGGTAGAGGTGAAGTTAAATGACCTGAGGAGATTCATCACAGCTGAAATTGTTAGTGTTTGACTTGAAAGTAGCTCTGTTTGACCAGTAATTAAATCCAAGGATTCACTTACTTTTTCTATCAGTGCCGTGAATGTTAAATGGGTATGTTCAATAAAGACACTAAAGATGATAATTGTTCATCTATGTTTGTGACCTGGCAGAAGATCAGACTGTATTTTATGAAGAATCAATGCAGAAAATCAGGTCATTTCAAATTGTTCACACACTTTCCTGACACTGTTATATTAATAGAAACATGGCTGTGAGAATGCACACAGGCACTTAAAGGCCTACACATGGGAACATATGGACAGAAAAGCCTGCTTGTTGTTTGTGTCTCTGATAGAGGGCTGAGATATCTTGGTGCTACAGGACCCATGATGACAGACCACAAAGCCCACCTGCGGCTTCCAGGGCCTGGGGCAGCTCTCTTTGCTCCCTCCTGCCTGTACTGTGAAGGGCAGGCGCACAGCATGACCTCTAGACCCCCCCCCCCCCCACTGCTCTAGCTGCCAATCAAGCAGCCCAGCAACCCTAACCCTTCCAGTGCTCCCTCCCTGTAATGCTGCTCAGTGGTGGCACTGCTAGCTGCTTCCTCTTTGAGGGCCTCTCTATCCCAATCAGCTGGCCTCTCTTGTCATTCATTTAGCCACCTGCTAACAATATTGGCATTTTGGAGGGTGGGGGGGGGGCATTAGAGCTGTCTGTGGATCGTTGTTGACATTTCAGTTAGCAAGCCCAATATGTCATTTTCAACTGTGATAGATGAAGATACCTTTCACTTAATTGCCACTGTAACATTAACTGTTACACCCTCATCTAGTGCTGCTCCTGCCTTAGTGAAGTAGAACAGACTGCTAATTAAATCAGGATACTTCCACCCTTACACAAATGCTTTGTTAAAATTATTACACCGCTGCATAGTGCTTCATCACCTGTACTTGGTCAACGGTGTTGTGGATTGGATATTTTATCTTTACTGTGCCATTGTAATTTTAGTACACAGGTATGTGAACTTTCACTTTGCGAACTGCGATCACCTCCATCCGATGTGGACAAACAGACCTTGGCTTTCTAAAACTGAGCACGAGAGCAGTTGGCAGCAACTGTTAATGGGCTGTGAGGAGAGTCTGGGTCGACTTCTCTGGACAATACAGTTTGTCTCACGATCCCGAAGCACAAATCTACAAGAAACCAAAGTTTAATAAATACCGCCTCTCCTGGCCAAAACATATGATTTGGAGCGACATTTTTGAGGATGTTATAATATTGAATACAATGAGCACATGTTTAATGATTTCCTTGTCAAAAGTCGTCTAAATGCCTGAGTTAAAAGTGGACTGGCTTCGGTTTATGTCTAGGTTGCACTTAGCTTTTGTTTCAGTTACTATATTTTTTTGTTAGTTATGACCTGCGTCCCATAGTCATGATTTATTTTCTTTACATTCTGTGTCCACTGATACTAAAGCGGATGACCCATGACCCCTGCTTTAATGATAAAAATGTATGTAGGAAAAAAAAAAAAAAAACTTAAAGAAAAACTCACCTGCACTGTCCAGTATCGAGGTATTTATTTCACAGTCACACTGGTTGAATTTTTTGGCCAAAAAAGTTACTGTATCGTTTTCAAGTCATTGACTCGTGTTGTATCATTCTAGATGAGTCAAAAATCGTTCTTGAATCGTATCGGAACCGTGGAAAATGATACGTGTGGTATCGTAACGTATAGTTACACCCCTACTTATAACGGCATTACCATACTGTACTAGTATGTACTAGCTGTACTCGTGCACCTGGCTGATTCTCACCTTTATGTTTTGGCTGGTTAACTGAAAGGCTCTTCTCGTCCTGAATGATATTAAATTTGCTTACAATACACTTTTTGTTCATTGTCACCGATCCAACAGCTACAGTGCCATTATGTGTTCTCTCCCTTTTAAATGATTTCACTACTCAAATTCAATACACATAATACTTACACTTGATTGAGGTCAATGAACCTTGAAATTTCTTCCCTTGCATGAAGCCTCCTGCCGCCTATTTCATTGCCACGGATTTTGATTTTAGTCAGCATGTGTATGTGTGGGTGGGAATGTCCATTAAAATGTGAATAATGTGGGTAAATCTTACTAAGGGGCTTTAAAATGGGCTAATCCCATGCAAAGCCACAATGACGCTCATTCACTTCCTCACTGTGAAAGGATTCGCCTCCACTTGAGACTTTGGTGGGAAAGCAACTGAAGAAAAACCTCGTTGGGATATGAGTCGCTGAACTTCTCAGCGAAATCCTCATTTCCTCACTAACAAGAGACTTTTCTTGGGAACCTCAGCTGTGTGATCTCAATCCAGTCAAAGCTCATTTAAAAGAATGATACACTAAAGCTATAGGCACAAATCATCAACCCTGACACTGTTCAGACTGGTTTAACACAACATGCTTTTCCTGTGTTTGTCCTTTGCTTTAAGCTAATGCCTCGTGTAGCATTTGCGTAATCTTGATTTCCTTTCATGAGATACTTGAACCACTCAGACTTTATTTTCCTTTTTCATGAGCAGAATTCTGAAAGTTGTTTGTGCCTTTGAAAGATCAAGGCACTCACCAAGAAACTCATCTCTCATGTTGGGGTAACAAGCTATAAAAAGTTAGAAGTGCCTTTTAAAAAGGCAAGAATCTTACTATGAAACCCAACACTAAGAGTGTAATGTAATGAAACACACATTTCTCAACTTTATAAATATTCTTTATCTTTGTTGCGATGGCAATGACCAAACACTGACCACAACAATCGTCTTCCCTTTTTCGTCTCCATGCTTTTTAGTTTGAAGCGTCGTACGAGGGTGATTAATAACCGGCCATTGTCAGTTGCACCCAAAAACACAGGGAATTATATAAACTAAAGAGTCACTGCCGTTTGACACGCAACAGAGGAAAAAAAAGAGGAAGTATAAAGAGGAAGTACAGCAAAAGAGAGAGGGAGCGATGAAACGAGGAACCAGAGTTGCTGACTGACTCATAGGATGTACAAGAGTCAAAGAAAGGAACTGAAAGGGGTGAAAAAGAAAATGATGTCCTGTGTCTGGGTTGATGACCTAAATCCTTGGTCTTCATTTAGTTTTGTTAAATGCGTGTGCATCATGTTTTGCTCTGTGCAAGGTTGTTAACTCACATTTTGGCAGAAAGGACACACTCCTAAATCTTATCCACATGTTCACCACTGATGAAATCTATCCACAAACAAGGGAACATGGAAAGTCATGTTTCATGTTCAAGTCCCCATGACAATAAACATCCTGCAGAAGTGTCCTAGAGCAAAGCACTGATTAATCTTGGGGTAATGCTCTGCAGCTGACCATGACCTCTGATCTGGCCAGGTAGCCGTTAGGGGGGGAAAAAAAAAAAAAAAAAAGATTTCCCCTTTCAAAGTCAGAGTCGCCAAACATTACAACAGAAACTAAGAACTAAAGAGAAGTAGAAATAATTTCTTCTTATTTGTCCATGACTTATTGCAAGAGAATGGAGAAGTATGGCCCTGACACACTTAGGCCATTGACCAATGTGTTTGGCCACCTGGATTCGTTTTTGTGTGTCTTCAGGCAGTGTTGGGCCCTTAATGGTGGATTTTGGTCCAACTGAATATATTGCGTCACTCAGGCAGTGATATCACCCACTTATACACCACAGGGATGTCTCCAGGAACTGAGGGCCCCTTTGCCAAATGTGTGGAAACTTTCCTCCATTTCCATTTGGGGGAATCCAAGTCTGACTTTAATTCCTCTGAAAGTCCTTTTTCTGGGGTTAATACCGCCGCATATTCCAAGAGTCCCAAGCAACTGAGTGTGAGACAACACCACTGTTTTTTAGTGTTATTGGTTATTATTATTATTATTATTATTAGCTTTATTTGAACAGTTTTTAAAATATGGTGAAACTATGCCTTTTTTGCCTTCTCATATCAGTGAAATACGAAGTATTACAATGCCAGTTGCAATTGTATTTGTCATTTATATACTCATTCTACATATACTGTATGTAAGACTGTTTTTGTGGAACCACTGGCTTTAAAATTGTAGATTAGTTTTTGTTTGAGGTTTTATTTTTAGTTTGACAAAGAAAAACATTCAGTCTTCACTTGTCAGCTTGATGCTCCCAAGTCGTGTTCATGTGCACTATATAAATGGATGTAACAAAAAAATGCTGGATTGGTCAGCCTTTGTGGGCTTTGAGGCCCGTCTGCTGTGTCTGGACCCTAATACAGGAGGGTTATGATTTGGGGTAGAACTGCCTCGAACTAAATTTACAGCCAACAAACTGGCAGAGCGTCAAGACTACCTGAGGCTAAACAGGACTCCAGACTCTGAAATAAAGACATATTGAGGGCACAGGCAATTCATCTAGATCGTGGCAACAGCCCAGTGTAACAGGTGAGGGCAAGTATGCAAATAAAAAAAAAAAAAAAAAAAAAACTGGCTTTGGTTAAACACATTAAACAGTGGCTATGTGGCTCATGGTAAACACCATTAACGACATCAGGACAAGGGCTAGAAATGTGTGTGTGGGTGTATTTGCATGGGTGTGATCACGTCTGAGTGTGTACACTGATGTCCTAGGTGTGTGTGTGTGGGTGTGTGTGTGTGTGTGTGCATCCGATGGGGTTAAGGCCTCCAAAGCATACCTTTCCGACAGACTGAGTGTATTTGCTATGTGGGTGTATTTTTGAGTGAATTACAGCCCGAGCTCCTGTCATCCCAACCATACTCTTGTTTAATGCCGTGCTTATTTTTCTCTCTCTGCCCCTTTGTCTTTGCTTTTTGTTTTAATCTCTTCATCCATCTCTCTCTGATGATGATGTGGCTCTAACTAACTTGCAGTAAAGATGCAGTTATCGTCTGAATGACAGATCGAAGTAAAAACTGGAGATGTAGGCAGTTTTTTGTTTACCCTGCAGATGTCAATGGTCTGGCAAAACCATAACTGACCTACTGCGATTATCTCGCAATAACCTTGACTCGGTACATTTAATCTTACGTACAATCAACACCTTACTTGGTGTAAACTTTCAAAGCACTTTTGTTGTCGTCATAATCCAGGTGAGTTTGCTTTGTCCTCTTATCATGGTGTAAAGAAAGTCGTGACGGGATCTAAGGGGTGTTTGGCATTAATGATCAACAAGGTTTGTATCAGGTGGTGTTTACTGTCACTTAGGGAGAACTGCTGTAAAAAGTTAAGTCCGACCTTTGCAGAAGCTACATGGTCATGGCTTTATGAGTTTTCTGAGGTGCAGTGATCACCATGATATTTTGAATCAGTTTTACCTTTTAGATTTTATACTGGTATACTATTATTTTACTCAATATTAAAGGAGGTATATGCAAGGTTCAAGTAAATTGAAGCAGAAATGAAGTTATTCGCCGATTCAGATTCTGAAGGAGAAGCTCTGCCTTTAGGAGATGACGTAATAACAGTGATAGTGACGGTGCGTCCGGTGTGATGGTGCACGGTGCATCAAAGGATTATTTTTCTCATTTACAGTCCGCCTTTATCTCCAACTACTTTCAAGCCACAGCCTTTTGAAATCTTGAAGTCAAAATCCAGCAACTTTTTTTTTTTTTTTTTTTTTTATTATTATTAAATAAAACCCCCGTGCTTACAAAGGTTAAATCCAATGAACTATGGTCTTTTGTTCTACATTAGGTCAAACTTTTTCATATGGGTTAAACTTAACTTCTGGCAGCCTCAGTCTTTTCTCAGGCATATCCGGAATAAACACCATGACGTCCATGTTTATCCTGCTTTTCCCACATTTGCCAAGTGCTTGTTCTCTTTAATTAAGTTTACTAAAACCTTTAAATAATTGTATGAATTTTGCCATAAATTGAGGCAAAATCCAGGCCCACACTCAAAGCTGAATGAAGAGCATGTACCTCCTTAAAAACATAGGAAACATGAAGTGTTCATGCAGAAAATATATAGGGAACACAGGAGCTGTGGAAAGCTATAATAATCAATTACCCACCACGAGGGAGGGCTGGGACATAACCTTCTCAGAGGCAGCCAAATTTAATTTCCTGCCCCTTGTTGGTCTGGTAATGCCATGTTAATAGCTTCCTGCTCTCATGCATTATAGCCACACCGCCACACACGCTTGTTTATTTCCGCCACAGCCTGTCTGCCTAACCTCACTGTTACATGGGTGACCTGTTCTATAACAAACACACATTAATGGAGACACACCATATGATTCTGTTGTAATCTTCATGATTACACTAAACTACTCAATCCCTTTGGAAAAGGAATAATTTTCCTCACTTTGGATTAACACAAAATTCGAGTGAAAGGTGGAAATAAAATGATCAACCAAACTGCATTTTTCAAACCCACCTTTTAGTTTGACCTTCTGTCGTTACTGTAGTTAGGAAATTGCATTTGTACGTTCATCTTTGTTGTTGGGTCTGAAAAAGTGGTTCACATATGATTGAATCATGAACTTGTTTAAAGCCTCTCGGAGCACTTAATTTTGTTTCTTGGTGTTTATGTCTGTTCAGTTGAGAACTAACATGATGAATGTATTCTCCTCTTTAAAAAAGGGGCCTGAGGCGTTATGTTCTGCCGTCGTCACATTCTCGAGAATGCAATATCTCTGAACACCTTGAGGGAACATCTTCAAATTTTTCACAAAACATTCACTTGGACTCACTGATGAACTGATTAGAATTTGGTGGACAAAGTTCACAGTGAACTCACAAACCACATTTTTTGGCCATAACTCACAAATTCACACAATTAATAATAGTGTGTTACTGAAGCATCTCATAAAGCTTTCCTTTCATGATATACAGTGTATGGCCAGTCTTTCCTCATCTGGTGTGTGTGTAAGAGTGAGTTGGTGTGTCCTCTAACATGACAACACTGAGCTGCATGAAGCTCATCTTCTGTGTCCCATCACAATGACTCATCTTTGACATGAGGTCATTATATAAGCAGGTGGAGTGTCCTTTTCAAACATGGCACATGGACACCAAAGCACAGGCAGACACGTTTTCATGAAGGCAAGTGAGCTGGACTAATTGCATTTACACCTGGGTGACTGTAACTGAGATCTGATTACAGATTCACTGGACCTCCTGCACAGTTCTGATCTTATTTCAGTTGCAATCTGTGCCACATACAGTTACAATAGTGTAATTAATGCTTGTTATTTTTTAAATCATCCCATTGCCATTAAAACACAAATTCATAAGCCTCCGATCCTTATCTGTACGTTTGCAGCTGTTGTGAATCTCTCAAGCAAACCTTTCCTTTGGATTGAGACTTGAATCGACCTAATGAAAGGTTTGTAGTCCCTTCATCTTGAACATTAGTGTGTTGTTTTTAAGCCAGACAACTGGTGATAATTAGAGATTTTCTCAGCTGGCGCTGGTCCAGATCACGACTTGTGCTCCAGTGTGATTCATTCCTCTTAAAGAGGAGGGGGGATTCATTGAAGGCGTCTTCAGACCAAAAGCTAGAAATGAGGAGAGGGTTGGAAGAGCTGTTACTGTCTCGTGGTCCCAAAACAATCCACTTCATAGCCAATAAAGCCCGTTTCCACACCAACGCTCCAAGCACTTGACCATATTTGACAAACAATGGCCAACCTTGTTTTTTTTTTTTTTTTGCAGGATGCTTTCATCCAGAGCCCTCTATTATCAATACTGCATTCATTTTTAGCATGAGTGGGGACCTGTAACCCCGTCAAAGTAAGTGCTGTGTTCTACCCATTAAGCTACACAGGACTGAAAACACCCACGTATTTCACATTAATCCATTATTCACAAGTCCTGAAACATTATTTCACATCTAAACTTAGAAATGACACCAGGTTTGGTAAATTTGCAATTTCACACTGAACTAATGAATTGAAAGGCAACAGCTATGTGAAAAAACTGGACACAAGCAAAGACTTTTGGACTTTGTTACATATAAACAAAGCATCTTATTTGGTACAGCAGTGTTTTTTCAATGCTACCCTGTAACATTGATTAATCCTCTCTGCACCTTTAAAATCTTGTGATAGATGTTAGAATATAAACATTTTAATATATGTGGTAGGTGACCTCTTGGGGATTTGAACCTGGTTAAACTGATTTTCTTTGCCACTTTGAGGGGCAGCACAGCCAGTTGAAGTGTACACTCAGTTCACAAAAAAATATCGCCTGTTAAATTCGCTGTAGTGAACGGGTTGGGAAAGAGCAGCATTTGGGCACTAATTAATGAACGAATGATGGATGTGTCAAGTATTCACAGCTATGTTTGAGCCTTCGCCCGATCCAGAGCAAAGTCTGGCTCCGAATCTGGTCCAAGCGTTTTTGATTTATACTGGTAGGCATTTAGTTGATGACTGAGATGTATGTTGTTGAGATGGAGATCCACACATTCATATTTTCTCTCTGATAAAAATATGAATCTCTTGCTCTTTGGTATGAGCGATAAGATTAATTGGAGGGGTGATGTTGTTGCACCCTTCCCTCCCTCCCTCTCTCTTTCTCTGTCTCTTTATTGCCTCTTTCTCTCTGAGAGCTTTGCGGTGTTGGGCGATGAGTCATCTTCATTCTTGGTGGGATTCGGCGACAGATGCTCAGTCATTCATCCTGCAGAAGTGGGTCAGAGTGCCGAGTTCATCTTCACACTAATATATGGCGTTCCTCCTCTTTCTCTTTGAGTTGCTTTATTCCTCCATCCCCTCACACTGTCTCCTGTCTCAGTCAGATAATTTTTTTTTTTCTCTCTGTCTGCGTCTCTTATTTTATGGACCTGGTGTCTTATATCCCAAGAGATAACCAATAAAAAGATGGAGAGGGATTACAGCTCAGTCCTGCAATCTCCATTGGTTCTGAACAGACCACAGTGACTGGACTCAATTTATTGATCAGCAACACACATTAACCCCGGATAATACATTATATTTATTTGTTGACATTACACCCTTGAGGGATTGTCATTAAATTTTGTACAGGCATTCATGGATCACATGAAATTCATTCTCGTGACTGCTGATCCCTGACTTTAGCGCCACCGTTTTTCAGTAGTTTGGCCCAGACATTTATCTTCTCCTCGTGATGAATTCTATTAATTTATGAGGGTTTGGTGCTTTGGTCTTTCAATGTTTTCATCCAGGGTTAATGTTTGTCCATTTTTTTTTGGTTTACGATCAAATACCCATAAAACTAATGACATGTACTTTGTGTCTAGTCCTGATTACCAGATGTTAGCATGCAATCACAGTAAGCTAAGATAGTTCATCCATCCACGTATTGACACCGCTTATCCATACTGGGTTTGCGGAGGGGGGCTGGAGCCCATCCCAGCTGATGCGGGGTACACCCTGGACAGGTCGCCAGTCTGAAGATAGTCAACATGGTAATCAATATATCTACTAAACATTAGCATGTTAACGTTGTCATTGTGAGCGCATTAGCATGCAGACATAAGCATTTCCTTAAACAAAAATAAAGTCAGTCTACAGAGTGGCTAACAAGACAGTGGACTCTTAGTCCTGTTTTATTCAATATCATTCCCATGGATTAAAATGACCCATTATTCATTTAATTTCATTCACAGTAAAAGTGTTCCAGTGTGTATATTGACCATGACTGTATATAAAAATGGACAGCACATATTTATACGTACGAACTGGCGCTGCCATCTTGTCTGAGCAGCAGTGATGAAGGAGTGGAACTCAGTTATACTCTCGTTTTATAGCATCAAATATTAACTAAAACCAAAATTATCAGATAGTAGCCACTGAACATACATCAGCATGAGATGAACAAGCTAAAACACAGATGGATTCATGACCTGGACGACAGAGATTGATATCGATAGACAGGCTGTTTGCAATAACACTGTGCAAAGGCGTACATTTCCAAAACCTGAAATCTACATAATTAGTTAAATCTATAGTGCAAATATACATCATTGCATTTTAGAATACGAGTTATACATAATAATAATTATATTGTACAGCAAAACTCTGTCTACTTTCCTCAGTCTCGCTTTTTCTGTCTCCATCTGCCAATATTCTCACATTTTCAGGAACACATCTTGTCTGCCATCGGGATCAAATCCACACTTTCCGTCCAGTGGCATTTATGCATAAATTATCTAATAAACGTTGACACTGCGGTGCAGCAGCACAGCCAACAAGGACTCTTGTTACATAAAGCTTCAGAGCGAGGAGCACTTGTTATGAATAAACGGCTGAAGCACCACATTCATTCAGTACAATTTGTATTTATGAAAGACTTGTGTGTCAGTTTGAATTGGCTTGGACACGGAAAGTCTCTCATGATACGTAGAATATGTACACAGTATTGGTTAGTGTGTGTGTGTGTGTGTGTGTGTGTGTGTGTGTGTGTGTGTGTGTGTGTGTGTGTGTGTGTGTGTTTGTGTGTGTGTGTGTGTGTGTGTGTGTGTGTGTGTAAATGCAATATCAGTCACAATGTGCATGTTTGCCTGCTTGCAAGCTTCAGTGACAGTCTGATTGTGTGCTGTGTACTTTGTGTACAACAACATGTATTTTTCTGTGAGTATTTTTGCCTTTTTTAACATTAGCCATTATGCACATTTTCATGTGTGTTTGTTTTGTTTGAAATGACTTTTTTCTTTTTCTTTTTCTTTTTTTTTTTCTGTTGTGTCTGTATGTACACTAGAACTAGAAATATCTGGCTCAGCTGCAACTGAACCAAGGCAGGGTGGTGCCATTTTTTTATTATTGGCCACAGTCGAGGTGTTTACTGTCCCCATTCATGTGTGTGTGATGCGGTCAGAAAACACACAGCATTTAATGGCAATCTGCCGCAGAGGAGGATATTTTCGTCTGAGTGTGTGGGTGGCTGCTGTGTGGATGTCGGAGACAGACAGATAGAGTGGAGAAAAGGAGGAAGGCTGAAAAATAAAGAGGATGTATCCACTTCCTCAAAGCCACATGAAGCCACCCACCTCGGCTTCCTCTTCGTCTCTCAGCGCTGACTTTTTAAAAAGCACTAACGTTGCCGCATGTCTGACAAAGATCCTGTTAGATCAGATCTGGATCTGAGGTTCCAGCTAAATTATAGCTACATGACTTGTGTCTGTGTCTATTATCTGCGCGTGTGTGTTCATGTGACTGTGCGCTCACCTGTTTCCAGTGTGCATATGTTTTGTCAGTTTGTGTGTCCATGTGTGGGTGTGAACATCCTTAACTGTGTGTGTTTGAGTGTGTTTTGTTTGAAGAGATACAATGCCGCGGTGCGGGTGTGGAGACTGCACCTGGGTACATGACATTAGGTGTGACAGAGATGAATGGAAAATGAATCCTCTGATGTGGTGTCTTGGCAGCACCGACAGAAAACAGAGGCTTCAGATCGCTTGCCAGTTCTAGCCGCCACCTGACTTCCAAGGTTAAAGGTCAGGGGCGGAGGGGAATAGGATATTTTGTGCGTTTGTGCGAATTAATGCACAGGAAGCAGGTTACTTTTTGAAGACACTTGTGTTTGATTTGAATTGGATACAAAAGCTGCTGCTACCACAATTACTATTACCACCACTATTACTAATACTATAAATAATAATAGTACTATTCCACATTGAAGACAACCTTGTGTTAGGCATTCCTTTTTATCACATGTAAAAAAAAAAAAATACAGTTCTACTGTGTAGATATTGTACACACATTACACAACAACAGACCTTCAGGAAAGGGCAGAATGGAGAAAAACACAAAATGAAGAATTGTACTGTTTTTATATTATGAGAAGTAAAGCTCTTGAACAAAGAAGGAAAGGCTGGAAAAAAAAAAACTGGAGCCTCCCAAGGTAAACAAGTGGCTGCCAACAAAATGGAAAACTTATAAAATCAAAAAGAACAAGAAGTTCAGTTTTCGAAGTTTGAACGGTGAAATGTGGAGGAAAGTTTCCTGCCAATTATATCGATATAGATATCAACTTTTCTTATTTGTGGTGCCCTCTAGTGGCCTATTAGAATCAAATCGTGTGTAGACCCTCGGAGCGATGTGGGGAACTACTGTCCTGTTTCACGTTAATAGTAGAAATCTTTCCAAAAATATGCAGCACTTCCTGTTTTGACTGTAAACGACAGGAAGTTGTTCTTTGGAAACTTTAGAAATTTTATTTATCATTATCACATTTGATCAGACTCACCTATAGAGTCTATCCATTTTATCTATGTCTGTCTATTTATTCATGCAGATTGGACCCAGGAGGAGTTTTTAAATATATGTTTTGCCAATAGAAATGGCCGTAGTGTAGGCTGCAATTAAATTAAAATACTACTAATAATAAAAACCCAAACAACCGCTGGTGCTGGTTGCACGGAGGACTTTCCTTCTTTAAATTCAGATATATCGTGTTTCACGATAAGTTAAGGAAGAAGATTATTTAAATACATCTGAAACTGGTATTTCATTATAAAAGTAGACCTGCTACTGCCATTACAACTAGTTTTTTGGCGATTTGGTCAGTATAATCAGTAACAACTTATACTATTACTATACTTATTTATTGCTTTATGTGTGCACTGTGATCTGAGTTGGGAGTTGAAAAGTTTCAGTGTCAGTTTGTGTGTTTAAAAAACAGTAAATGTATGAAGCCTCAACAACATTAACTGACACAAAGTATGAACAAAATCAATCAAACAGCAATCGCACTGGTACCGGTGAGTCAAAGCGCAGTCCAGGAAAAGGCTGGAATCTCTCTCATAGAGTCAGAAAACAAAAATAAATGCGTCGGGCCACTTCAGCATGTAACATAAATTAAGGTTCAATGAGTTCAAGAAGGCTGCCTGTGTGCGCCTGTGTGCCGAGAAGAGTGGGGCCTTAACTGCTGTTAATAATCAACAGAAGAATTCTGGAGAGTGACTCCAGCTGTGTGTGTTTGTGGTGGTAGTTGTTGAGTGAATAATTGTTTGTGTGTGTGTGTGTGTGTGTGTGTGTGTGTTTCTTCGGCTTTTGGTACAGATCACAGTCAATAGTAGGTGTGTGTGCATGCCACCTTTTGTGTTTGCTTGACATGCATGTGTGTTGAGTTTCCAGGGGGCAACGGTTTGGTGGGTGTGCAAGTGTGTGTCGGTCTGCAAAAATAGGAAAGTGAAACCAGGACGGAGGGTCAGGGCCAGCGAAGGCCTGCTTTGATTTTTAACAAGGACTTCCTCCCTCCATGGAGCCTGCATTATTAATGGCATTACATGGCATCCTGTGACCAGCAAACGCTCCCCTCCCATCTCAGGACCAACTTCAGTACCAACTAATCCAGGAAAGGAGTGGAGTGCTGACGTGATGGGGACACATTAGAGTCATTGTTTGAAATTATTTATTTCCACAAATTTTTTTTTTTTTTGTTCTAATCAGTTGAAAACGAATCATATCCATCATGTCAGAGGTGAATAAGTGGCCAATATCAGTCCCAGAGAAAAAAAAAACTTGCTGCTGTGTAATCATAAAAGGCACAGGAGGAACTAAAGCAGTGGTTTATTTACCACAGTCTTAACAGATGGAGCTTGACAGTTGCTAATGGTCCGTTTCCGGTATGCGCCACAGTGAGCGACATAGTGAACCACCCGCAGATCCGTTTGATTGGCTGATTGTTGGAGGCACTCACGCCACTCTGCTGAAAGAGCTCCCAAATATTACTAATGGAACCGTGTTCTTTTTAATACTGTTGGGAAAGTGATGTGTCTGTGTCTATTGCTGCCTGTGTGTGTTTGTGTAGCACAAATATATAAAGACCTGGATATTGTGTGTATCTCTTGTTCCAAAATCTTGCCAGAAATTTCAGCATCTAACCAACTGATCGTTGAATTATAGAAACCAAGAATTGAGAGCCGCTATTCATGAAAATGAGAGATTTCACTTTTTGATTTTTAATAAATTAGAAAAACACAATCAAAACAGGATTGTTTTTTTTGTCTTTTTGCATTAATGTGTGCACGATTAAATTATATTAGTTTAAATTAACTCTCTGAAGCCATTATCAACATTTAGCTCTCCAGAATAATGAATTGTACGTGTTTGTCCTTTAATAACTTTCACCGTTAACAGGTAAAGGCAGTTCTAACCCACAGGCAGTGAACAAAGGTGGACGTCACCGAGTGGTTTTGAAGCTCGGAGTGAGCTGCTACGCCATTGCCATTTTGGCAGCGCCTCTCTTTGCCAAACATCCAGCTTCTTTCCAAATGGGCAAAGTATATATATATATATATAAGTATGGTATATGTAAAGCTGAGACTTCACTGCATACCGGTTTGTGACAAGCATACACTCACCCACCTGTCACTCAAAGCTCTCACGCCCTCAATTATGCAGAACTTTAAGCCTTAATAATTTATAAACACGAGTTATATAAAACTTTACCCTTGTACAGTTGTTCTGAATGAGGAAATTTGCTATAGAGACTGAAACACTTTTTTTTTTTTTGTATCAGGCTGTAAACATGTTTATTTCTGCTGGACACGTTAAATTGGGAGTTGATGGGGATTGACTCAGTTTTGGGGACAGCCTAAAACAACCATTAGAGGAACTAGTGTTTGGTACTTCCATGTTGGCCTCATTTTTCAGCCTGGAGGTTGCCACTTGCTCTAAATTCAGGGTTTATGGAAATGATGTTAAGTTTGTACATTTTTTAAAAATCTTTTTTGGCCTTTATGCTGCTGACAACTTCATACTAAACCTCCCTAAACATACCTCTAGTGTTGATTTGCTTGTCTTTTATCCAAGCCAAGATGATCCTTGGTTTGCTGTTCAGCACGACCGTTCCCCGAGTGTTTCCTGCTGAAGATAATAAAGCAACACCCAACAACCACCTGAAAGTTGTCATTACTTGGCCCTGAATGTGACTTCTACCTGCGTGTTCATCTTTATGCAGCTTCATCCTTGAGTAGCTCTTGTCGCAAGTGCTTATTTTATTCATCCCCTTCATTTGAATACATTGCACAGTCACGCTCTCGTCTCGAGCAGCACTTTGCAGTGTGGTCAACATGTAAACACGGCCAGTGTTTGGCATCATGAGGGAGAGGCAGCTCGGTGTGAATACTAAACATCACAAGGCTTTGGAGCCCATCTGTGTCCTCTCCAGTGGACAGGACGCCCCGCTCTGATCGGCGTGACAGACCACCTTATGAGTCGCCCTGCTGAGCAACATTTACAATTTAAATTACAGGCATTTAGTTAGAGTATCATAAAGTCACTGTATTTGGTGCATTTTTGAAAGGACTTGAGCTTCATTTCAGAATAAAATGCCCACCATTTTCAAACTTCCATTCACTTTTAAATGACATTGACATCTAACAGAATGAGTGAAAGCAAAGTGAAGAGTACTTTATGTAACTACCTTTGGAGGCTCTTCGCTCACATCATGAGGAGGACTTTCATTGCTAAGTAATAAACATCAGGGAGTTTTGAGTATGTGGCTTCAGGTAGAGCGGGGAGCAAGTGAGGGGAGGCACAGCATCAGAGAGGCCTTTCAATTAAGATCAAACAGCTTTTTTTATGTAAGGGTCACAGTGTCTGAGGTTCCCTGCCAAAAGAGAGCGTAACTAATTCTGGTGCTCATGGTAATCATGTTTTTGATCAGACATCTGTGATTTGATTTAGAAATGGAGGGGGAGACTATTTTTGATCTTCCCCCTCGAGGATGCTTTTGATCGTAAACATCACAGATACTGTTAACATTTCAACATGGGCTGCTCTTCTGATAATCACGTTGCCATGTTAGGTAAATCTTCTGCAGGTAACATGCCATCAACTATATTAGCGGTGAATAATCATCGATTAGTGTCAGTGTCCTCTCTCACTTTACATCTGATTATCAGCTGCGCTCGAAACAAAGACCGCAGCAAAACGAGGAAACGATTTGTAAAGCCATGAATTGTGTGTGTGGTTTATTTGGTTTATGACAGAAAACATATCCATTACATTGAAACAAGAACATTACATTTTACCTCCCTTTTCACTCAGCAGTTCATGGTAACTGTTCACCAAACCTTATACGCTGATTAGGGCTGAAACCATTCCTTGAGAAACTTGATTAATAAAAGTAATTGAGGCAAATTCTTTGTACAAAAGCTTCCCTCAAACTACATGACAACTCAGTAGTCACCGTTAAAAAGGAAACCATGAAAAAATCTTAGTAAAGTTGGTATTACTACTTAAATTTTAATTATCACTACCGCTATGAACGTGGTCGATTAATTACTGTGGTTAATTTAAGCTGTTTTAAGTAGTTAGCTAGTGACAGCATTCCTCTGGAGTTTTTTTTAGCATTTTAATATCCTTTTTACAAGTTAGATAGTATAAACAGTTTTTTTTGTTTTGTCTTGTCTAAACTCACTTAAAAAAGGCAATTCTCCACTATTGTTAAATGGAGCATTTCTCTTTTTTTATATTTTCTATATTCTATTTTCTATTGTTTTCTTGTGTCTCATTCTTTAATAAGACAATCATTTTTATTGGATTAATTAATGTAATCATTAATTAGAAATAAAGCTGCAGCCCTAATGCTGAGCGTCTGTGATGCACAGCAGCACTCAGCCTCACTCTCAGCACACGGGCCCTTTCCCGTCACTCCTGCTGGGCCCCTTATTATCACAGTGGCTACTTTCTGCCCTGCCACCACGGTCTAACCACCCACTCATCTCCCACCGGACAGAAAAACCCCAGCTGGCAGAGAGCCATGACCACATTCCTGCCACCGACTGACTGACTGCCTGCGGTTATACAGCGAGCCGTGACCCCTGACATCCACAGAGCTCAGCGGAGATGATTTTATCTCAGACGTGACCCTTGTAATTATGATGTTCTTGTTGGAGATATTGTGCTTTAGCTCTGTCTTTGAATGTACAATCATTAATCTACTACGTACACTTATTTTTGCATTACTGGCACAGTGTCCTTCGAGAGCTTCTGTCAAGTTTGCAGGACATAATGCAATTATAATAATTTCAGTCAGTCAGTGTTGCATCACTCATGAATTTACACCCGTTCGCCTAAATAGCTACCAGTTAACGCCTTTGCATGCTTCGAACTTGTGAACATCTTACAAGATGTTTTGTTTTTGTATATTATATATATCATTGGCCCAGTTCGCTGCAGCAGGGATCATTCGTTTCATGTAATCTACGCTGTGTGTGTGTGTGTGTGTGTGTGTGTGGTTTTGTGTGTTTGAATGTGCCTGTAGGTTGAAGTGTGTGAGATTGATTGACACTCGGGCCAGCGGGGGTATCCTGCCTGTTGAACGTTTGATTGCACCCAAACTTCCTGTCCGAGAGGGGGGAGGTAGGGTGGGGGTGAGGGGGATGGAGGTCTGGATCTGCTGAGTGTAAATGAGATGAGCAGATGTTGGCCAGATGTGACTGAGGAGCGGGGGGGGGGGCTAAGGGATGAAGAGAGATGAGGATAGCACAGATATCAAGAGAGACTCACCATCCACACACTGACAGCTTTGTTCACCTCCACTCAGGAGTTGAGAGCAACCCTCCCTCCTCCTTTCTTTGCGCACACACTCATACGCTCCTCCTCTCCTCCCCTCCCTTCCCTACATCCATCCCTCCTCTCCTCCCCTGCCTCCCTCCATCCTCTCTTTGAAGTGAGGACAGTGCTCAGGAAGCGAGCTGGAATCGATTGCTCCATGCATTAGTCTAGGAATGTGTGACACCCTCCTCCTCTTCACCCTTTCCCTTCCTTCCTCCTCCTCCATCCTCCTGACAAATCCCTCATTTATTTCTTCCCCCCTTCTGTTCCTCCTCATGCACTTCCACCTTTCACACAAGACGCTGGTGTTATTCTGGCCCAAAGCCCAACTTTGCTTCCTTCACTTGCTGCGGAGTCTGGACACCGGTCGGAGACCAGTTGTTCAAAGTGTCACTGTTTGCTTGGTTTTTGACAAATCATACGAGTGCTGATCTGAAGCTAAGGAAGGTTGCTCAGATTCTGCTGAGATCATTCAATAGTCAACATAAAAATCAAACAAAGATGCCGAACATTAACTGTGTCCCATATCAGGGGCTGTTCGCTCTACAAAGGTGTGGTCCTTCGTGGCTGTTGTAGACCACAAAGGCCGAACTGAAATGAGACGCTCAGGTCTTCTGAGGATTTTCACTTTGCGTCACCAGCTGTTTTCACCCTTATCGTGTCGTAAAGCGAGGTCCTAAGTCCCAGCAACCTTGACAACGTGTCATGTTTTTTCCTTTGAAGGCCCTTGTTTTTAACAGTTGTCGGTCAAGGAAATCAAACCATTTGAAGACAGGATTGTTGCCCTTGGGAAGGTATTATGGGCTGATTAATGGATTGAAGCCGATGATCATCACTCTGACTGCACTCTATGCTCGGTTTAATTGCTTTTATCTGCAGTTAAAGATACAATGGTCTGTTTTGCTGTATTCATAGAGAGAGGACAGAATCTCTTGGTGCTGAAGAGCTTAGATGGAAAAAGAAAAAAAAGTCCCTGTAGCTGACTCTTATCTGACAGTGACTTTATCAATGAATCAATACACTTTAATTCAGTTTACGAACAGATCGGTTTCTTTTGACATGACTCGCTTGTCTTATGAGTTGAGAAATTCATTCATTCACCATACGAATACCAAAGTCCACGAGGCGTCCTTGTGAAAGGCACTTCACTTTAAAGAGCTTCTCAGCAGTCACCACCAGGATCCTGTAAAGCAACTGTTCATGTGCATGTGTGAAACGGTTTAAGTGTGAAGTCATGCTCTGTCGTCTCTGTCTGGATAAATGATGAACAAGGGAAATGTGTCCTGAGTGAAACTGAACATAATGTTCTCTCTCTCTGCTGTTTTTCCTTTGTCCCCATTTCCATGTGTTTTTCCTCTGCTCATGAAAAGAAATGTTGTCATTTTGTCAAGAACCGTCTCAACTAACTCAAAAAAAAAAAAAAAAAATCTAGTCGAATATCTGTGTTGCTCTTCGGATGTGGCTCTCAGCGCTCAGAGCAAATGACCTTGTGAACTTGTCTTTAGCCATCAAAGACAGTCAGTCACAGAGTCTGTCGCTCAGTCAGTCATCCAGCAGCGTGAGTCATCCGCCTCCTTCAGTCTGCCAAGTTACAGACTCAAGGCCTGCTCTGACAGAACAATGAGACAGGGAGGATGTTGGATGACCCGGCCAAGCTTTATGTATCAGTACAGAATGTAAGTCAGTCTAATTAATGCTCCTGTTTTATTCTCTCCCTCTACATTTTAAACAGGGCGATAAAGCCGACTAGGTTTAGGGCTGGTTTTATTTCCGTTTGAAACTTGAAAAGAATTCAGCTAATCGTCCCTCCGGCACCAAAGAATCTTAATTTTAAGCTGTTTCAAATGTTTCAACTGCAGTTTTACAGTAGAGTGAGCAGACTTAAATTTCCTAGTCATCTCTTCCTTTACGTTTCCACTTCCTGTACGTTCACAGCAGGTTATTTAAGGAGGCCGGATACTTAAAGGCGCCTTTAATGGTGCCCCTAAGCGTCGTCATTAAAGGGGAACTATTTGAGAGCCCATTGTTCTCAGTGGCACGTCCTCGATTAACTGTCAGGGTACCACAAAGGTGATTTGATTTAAAGTGGGTTTCACCTGCAATACAATGCAGTGGAGTCCAGGCTCTAATTTAAAAAAAAAAAAAAAAAAAAAAAAAAAAAGCACCTGCACAAGCATCAAACGGCAGCAAAGCAGTCTTTTTCTCTCTCTCGCTTTCACCTCCAGCTGTTAAACAGTCGGATGCACTTGACGCCCGCGCAGTCTGCCGCTGCCAACAGTCACCACCCCAACGGTCTGACGGCACGTCATGTCGCCGGTTCAAGAGGGGAAGGACTGAAGGTGGGAAAAAGTTCCAGGAAGGCAGGTTCGACCTTTGGGAGCCGGACCGGAGGTGGCGGGGGAGGAAGAGGAAGGAGAGAGGAAGAGGAAGAGGAGAGAGGGGTGACGCACCCACTGGAAGTTCTCTCCGGTCATCCATCGAGTCTGGACTCCACTCTGGGAAACATTGTTCAACAGCTGGATATTCTCACGCAGGTCAGTCATAAGTAAATGTCCCTGAAAAACACCAAGTGCACCGTAAAAACAAGGAAATCAATATGAAAGAGTAGAGTACGGGGGTGATGTGGGGATCGGGGGTCGGTCTAATCTAATCTAATATATTTTCCTCAGTGAGAAAGACACTGGACGCAGGTCACCAACCACTCTGTTGAACCTGCAGCGTTTCCAAGGTCATAAAAGATAAAAACAGATTTTATAGATATTATCTGTCTCCTCCTGCACCTGTTTAAACAGGTGTCACCAGTAGCTGGACAGAGACGTTTGGGCTAATGATTTATTCATGCTACTGGATTATATCTGTATTTATTTTCATTTTTCTTTATCTCCTTTATTGAACAACTGTGTTTTGACATTTTTTATTTTTTTTTAACACTGCAGTACAACTGTTGTGGCACTGAGTTTGAAACCTGTCAGATACTCATGCAGACGCTTGGAGTTTGCTGTGCATTTCTATCATAAATTCAAATCCAGACACATTTGCTGCTGTGTGTGTGTTGTATTTGAGACCAAGTGGCCATCCATAAGAAAGATTTGGTTCATTTTCTGCTTCGTTTTTTTTTTTTTTTTTTTTACTAAGGGGGATAATTCAGGAAAAATGAAACTGAAAAAATGAACTGTAAAACAATCTAGACAATATGAATATTTTATTTAAAGGCTTTAATCCTCTTGGTAGAATCAGTGTTATACATACAGATAGCTGAGCTTGTCTCTGCATCAAGGCCAAAGTGTTAATGTCCAGAAAAATAAACAGAACTAATAAGCCTCTTCTTTCTCTCTTTAGCTCTTATATCAATGCTTCTATAATTAATTGTTATAATTTTATACCCTCCCACCCCACATCCTCTTTCACACAGACTGTGTCAGTGTTGGAGGAGCGTCTCACTCTGACTGAGGACAAGTTGAAGGAGTGTCTCCTCCACCAGTCCAAGATTCTCAAGGACTTGCGAACATCCAGAGGGAGGAGGAGGACGGAGAGCGAGGAGACGGATGGATCACCTGTGCATTTCACTTGAGGACGACCCCCATCCCCCTCCCCTCTCTCTCTCTCTCTCTCTCTCTCTCTCTCTCTCTCTCTCTCTCTCTCTCTCAGTCTTGAGCACAAACACAGACTGAACATTACTGCTAAACCAAGACTGCTGGACATGGGTGTCTGTGATACTAAGTGTCCACCATGGTGGTCTTTCTCAGGGGTCAGTGGATTAATCAGGATTTGGCTGGGGACTGACGTGACTTTTTGTGTGTGTGTGTGTGTGTGTGTGTGTGTGTTTGTGTGTGTAGGACCAACATATTTTCTCTCCATCTTTCTTCACCTCTTAGGAATATCCAGCTGTACAGCCAAGCAGTTAGTCCATTTCTGTGTGTTGTGTGTGTGTGTTGAGATGGATGTTGCACCCAATCCAGACAGCTGCAGCTATGAAAACAGACGGTGCTTGTCTGCTGTATGACCTCTGTGCGTTGCGTGTGTGTTTACCCGTGTGTATTTCTGTATTAGCATATATTTTAGCAGTTGTTTGCTTCTGCAGGATAATTTTTCATTGTACTTTTTGCATATCCGCATAATGCCATGTGATTTTAAGACCTACATATTGCCTCAAAGACACCTTCTTGTATAAATATAATTTATATAAATAAATTATATACAACATAGCTCTAATATTACTAGTCTTGCCTGTGTCAGAGTGTAACAGAGTGTGTGCAAAACTAAAATATCTCTAACCTGAGCTAGTTTTCAGTGCAGTGACATTGCAATTGTTTAAATCCTTCATTTAAAATCTGCATCTTATTTTCATATGCCTCAGAAATTTGTCAAAACCTAACCCTTCTCAAATTTTATTGAAGAAAATCGTGTGTTGCAGACTTTTATTCTGAAAGATCCGACCACACAAAAACTTTAATTTGGACTGTATGGACAGTATGGAATCCCAACCCTGCCAGGAAAACTGAAAATAATGAAAGGTTTATATTTATTAAGTGGAAATTAGGAAATTTTAACTTTCTTAGCCAAAGAATTGAGACAATACTTTGAAGATGGGAGAGTATACTATACAATTACCACTACAATGGTTGTAATATACTATAATACCAAGTATAATCTACATTCTGAGAGATACTAAGATATTTTATTTATCGGGAGTTGGTATACAACAAAATCTAAGTATAGAAGGATGGACGACTTGTCTCCACAAAAATGAAGCGGAGATATCCCAGATACAAGCGATGACATCCATAAACCAGCTGTCAAACACGATGCCACATACATCAGCACGATAGGAACTAGAAATCAGTAATGTAAACATGTTGAGTTTAGCCCATTTCCCATTAACATGGAGGGGTTGGAGATTGAGAATGACTTAGAAGATCAAATATATCATCATTTTGACCAAGAGGAACAACACTGTTATCTACTATTTAAAGATATTGACTTGATTATGTAGTTTGTCTTTTAATCATCCCAGACTTTTCATGTCTTTTTTATTTTTTTACTGGCGTGGGGTGCCTTCTATAGTCGTGACACTTTTCCCTGTTATCTGGTGAAGATTGTTCATATGATACGTGTCGCAGTGCCTCTGACTGTGAGATGTTTTGGTTCGGCCTCTCCCACCATGGAGACTTTATCTGTTTATGTTTTTCCAGTGGTGGGGTTGTGGTGAGCGATGCGGCCGGGTCGGGAGGAAGCAGTACAAAAAAAAAGGAGGAGGAAACCCACACAAAGGGGGAGCTCTCCGCTGGCTGCTCTTTGCTCTCCGCACCACATCCTTCGCTTCCTCCATGGTTTTACTGGTTTTCCTCTCTTCCAGTTACATAAAGTGGCTCGGCCCTGCTGAGGGAGGGCACCGAATCCAGTTCATCTCAAGCAGAGAGAGAACTGTTCAACCGGTGGAAGACCTGGGGTTTCATGTAATATTAGAAAGACAAAATGTTTGTACGGCTGAAGTAAAAAAAAAAAAACAGGAACATTTAGTAAAAAAAAACCCTCAGATCCACCTGTTTCCACCTCTGTTGTAATCTCTACAAGGTTCTTGTTTTTTGCACACTTTCTACACGTTCTACTATTTCCTGGATCTATTACAATCTTTTAGTATGAGTGTAAATCTACTCCCAATTTATGATCTATGATTTAAAAGTTAAGGATCAGTGTACTTTGGGGGCAAAGACTCTATAACAGACGGTGTAGAGACAACAGAAAATGACGGTTGGTGTCTTAACCCCTGGACTACCCAGGCTCCCAGATTAGACTTTTATCACTTATAAAAATGCAGCGGTTGGTGATTTATGTGACACATTTTGGTCTTTGTTTGGCGTTTGGTGCAAATTTTCATCCGCAGTTTCATTGTACTCACTCATTTGGATTTTTGCTGTATTTTTCCCCAGTGCTTTCTAGGAAACAACCATTTGAAGAAAGTGAAGACTCTTGACCTTGGCTCGAAGTCCATTGTTGGCAACTGCTGTTTCCGAGGTCAAGAAAGAACTGTCTAACTGAACCTTTGAGCCCACGCGGTCGAAAAGTCCTTAAAGTGCTGAGAGGGAGGGTGAGTTTGACGATCTACAGTTTCAAGACAACTGAGCAAACATCTGCTGATGAAGTGAGATACAAGAGAGCTCCTGAACAAGCGAGTAAGTGTGTCTTGAGCGGAGATTGTTGCAGCATGAAGATTATATTTGCTTTGCTCTCTGTAACAGAACCTGATCCTTAACCCCAAAGCGACTTGTTGAAGAAGTGAGGACTGGCTGAGATGACCTCACCCTCACAGAAACCTCCCCTGAAGGTCTCGACTCTTATTACTGTTTCTATGTGAGTGAAAACACAGGAAGACACAAACAAACCCAGTTGCTAAACCTTTTGTGAGCAAACGCAGGAGAGAGAGAGAGAGAGTCAGATGTAAATAGTTAACGACCAATTTCCACCTTCACTTCCAATTCAATCTCATTCGGTGCACACAGGGCTCGTTTTACCGTAAACCCCCAGTGTATGTGTGAGTCTCTTTAGTGCGTTGTGAACATGATCCTATAACCTGTTAATAGCTTCCTGGAGGAGTGGTTTCCTGTTGATATTGAGGAAGGAGCTTTGTTGACTCGCCACCGGGCGAACGCATGGTCACAGTTTACCTTGAAGTGTGTGCGTGTTTGTATTTATATGTTTGTCCTTGAGTTGATTGACTGCGGAGGTATTTGTGGAATTGACGCTTTGATTCCTGTTTGTGTTATCTGACCTTTTATCAGATATCTGTTGCCTTTGCTGCCAATATGATCATGAAAAAAAGTAAAACAAACAAATGATGAGTGCGGCAACTTTAAACGCACTTAGATTTATGTGCTAATTTCATTTTTTGTGTTTTTTGGGCAGTGGAGAGTGATGGGGAGGGGAGACAGAGAGTGGGGACGCCCTAACAATTCAGCTATCAGGTTGCTCCTAATGTATTTAGTTAGAAGGTCATTTCAGCCAGATTACTAGAAACTAGAATGACCACCCTGTGGTTGTTGACCTCTGCCACTAAATCCCTGTTTATCCAGAATCATATAAAAGATTAACCACATGTGAAAGTCTTGAGTTATGGCCACAAAGTGTTTTGTGTGGTCAAACCGATCTCGACCTTTGACCTTTGACCACCCAAATCTAATCGGTTCATCCTTGAGCCCAAGTAAATGTTTGTACCAAATGTGAAGGGATTCCCTTGAGGGGTTCTTGAGATACTGCGTTCACAAGGCCAAAACTGTGTTTTGTGAGGTCACTTTGACCTTTGACCTCTGACCACCCAAATCTAATCAGTGTATCCTTGAGTTCCAGTGGATGTTTGTGCCAAATTTGAAGAAATTCCCACAAGCCATTACTAAAATAACGCATTTGGAAGGACTCTGTATAAAAAAACATTCTCTCTCCTTTTGGTTTTATTTGTCTTGGATTTGAAAAATGACATTTTAAAGAATCGAACAACGTAGCCTCTTTCTAAAAAACCCTGTCCTGTATCTGTGGATAGTCTACAGATCACACTGCTGCTTTCTCCCATAGAAAATGGAAAAAAAAAAAGAATCTATCCACAGTAAAAACCGTTGAGCTGTGATTTGGGTGACCAATAATGTTTAGGGCAGGTTGAAAAGTTGCCCTGTAGTTCAATAGAAGTGTTGCCCTTGAGTTGAGTTGATCAATCTAGAGGAATTTCATAGGTCTGGGCCTCAGTGGAAAGTGTCAGTGTCTAGATGCTTTTACAGAGGTTTTATTTTGAAGCCAGAAGAAGAAAATTCAAAATAAAATACTCCTCTCTGCTTTCAGAGGCTAATAATATGCCACAACCTTTCAATGGATACCATCATTTTACCCCACATGATGAAGCCATAGCCGGCATGAGGCGGAAGGTAAACGTTATCTTTAGCTCCCAACTGAATAGACAGACCCCGTCTTCTCCTCCTCTTCCTCCTCCTCTATTTTCTGCCACTTCTTGCCAATCTCTGAAAAACAGGAGGATTATCTTTTTCGGAAATTCCCCCATAACCCCCTTCAGGGGATGAGGCGATAAACGGAGACCAGGGACAAAAGAGGGGAGAGCGTAGAAGAGAAAAAGAAGAAGGGAAGGGAGGGAGGGAGGGAGGGAGGACTATCAGGAGGAGAGGAGCACTCTGCACCCACGCCTATTGAGTTACCGTGAGTCTCACTCGGGCCTTCACAATAATTGATAGTAGTTTATCTAAGGTGCACACCTATTCACACACACACACACACATGCAGAGTGACGCCTGTTCAAATAGGTGCAGAAGGGGACAGACAAACAGTGAAACCTGCGCACTGTTCAACTAGTGGCTCCTCTGTTTGTTTCTTACATCTCTGTTCGACTTTTGCTTGGCCGGAAAAATGCCGTCTGTTTGCCAGAGGAGTTTAACAGCCTGCTTCCGTTCCCTCGCTCATAAAACAAACAAACACACACACACACACACACAAAAAGGTTTTGATTTTTACATGATTGACAGTTAAAGTTCTAACTGCTGGTCTCCCTGTTTTTCCACCAGGAGAATGAAATGCGCAGGACAAGTTGTGTGGTACAAATTGCGATGGTTAAAACTGTATTTTATGGCCTGTGCAAAGGGAACTGAACTAATGTTTCACTGACAGCAGCATCCAAGCCCTTACCACAGATCAGTGCAATATTGCCTCAACGTTTAACTGATAAAATGGAGGGAAATTAGGAAATTAAACATCTGCTGTTGATAAATATGCATCTTAAAGCCCAGAATTCACTGATTGTAGTTTAATTCAAGCGCTCCATGACTTCAGGGATAACATCCTGGAAGACAAAGAAATGATGCAGGACAGTTTAGAGTAAACGTTTTCACCTAAGGGGGAAATTACAGTGGAAAATATCTGCAGCAACAACAAGACATTCGACTGCCCAGACGGTTTTAAATGTGAAATTCATGTTAGCTATCAACAGAAATTGGTATTTATGCTGTTTTCTCCATCTTCAGCCTGTTTTTACAATCTCACAGCACAGGACCACACCTGGGTGCTGATACATCACTGGATTGGGGGTCCATCCATTCATCCATCCAACCAATTCTCTTCCCCTTATCCAGGGCCGGGTTGGCAGCAGTCAAAGCAGGGAATTCCAGACATATTTGAGGTGTCAACACAAAAAAAAAGCTGGCATCAGGCTAAACCTTGAGATGTGCCGTGACGCGGTCTACGCTCCTGCCGGCTGCTTATGGATGTGGCAGGTGCAACGCTCCAGCGAGACCAAAGGAGGAAGAACAAGAAGGAGAAGAGTCCGTTAAAATTCGTCACAGATGTTTTTACGAGGAAGAAAACGCACTCAACATTTGTTCGACCTCGGGGATGCACACAATGTATGTAAACAACTTTTTTGTTTACACCAAAACTTGTCCCATAATTGAGTTATAGATACATACAGTGTTGATACTGAGGCTAAATCCACACCTATATGATCCATCCGGACTCTGAATCCCAAATAATCTCCGTCAATACTAAGACATATGAAAACGCATACATACGTGACCTTTCGTGCACACTGGGCAGCAAGTTGTCCACTCTCCTGTCGATTAGTCGTGCAAAGTACCGTGAATGAGGAGCGGTAAGGGCGGCTGTAGAGTTACTGTGGAGCTGCTAAAGACAACAAGGTCACCACTGATAGTCAGGGCTGATACGACCCAATCGGGGGCGACCGTGGGTGTTGATGTCATGGTTTCACTCCAGACTACGACGCAACCCCGGAGCTTTCAAGATAAAACGGGTCCAACGGCGTTTCCAAATGTCTCTTGAAAACTCTGGATTAATGGGGACACCAGGAGTAAATGAAGCAAACGCGGTAGTGTGGACGCAGTCTTAGGTTGTGACACCCCAAATGTTGTCTGAAGGTATAGTGAAAATTGTTATACCCTATATCGATATAGTATCCCACGATTCATTGTGATAAATAGTGTATAACTGAGCAATATACTGTATATATGCATCCTCCCTTGCACTTAATGTGAAAATGACCCGAGTAGTGTCTGAAATGTTACCTAATTTTGCAGCCGGGAGCAGTAGGGTGACGTCCCTGCCACTGTGCCACCACCTCCAGATTTTCTGGGATTAAAGAGCAACGCATCAGTGAAGGGTGGCTCCCGGCCGATGACCCTGTAGCCGGCTCAATGGCACCGTCGGAGGTGCCACAGCACGTAAGGTAGCCTCACCTGTGTTTAGCTCAGTGTTTCTCCCCAGGCAAAGAGTCGGGAGTGAGTGATTTCAGACGCAGTCTTAGTGTTTGCCTGAAAGATTTATCTCTGACATCGTGTCTTTGATGCCTAGGGAGTAATTAATGAAATGGCTTATAACCCTTATTATTGATTGTAGCCTAGAGGTCTGCTGCCTCAAGCAACCACAGCTGCTGGTGATCCCCTAGACTTACAAGCATCATGTCAGGCTCTTCATTAGTCAAGTTATTGTTGCAACAACAATGCACAGTGAGGACAAATGGACGACACGCGGTCCTGAGCAGCAGCGCTCTGATGCAACATAGCATGCTGGGACATCTTTGCAGACCAGCCTCGGCTTAACCACTCGTGGCCTGTTTTTACAGGGCTTAGCGTGTTGAAAGCTTATCTCCGGTGGGAAAGGGTTGGGGGGGGGGGGCATAGAAAAAAAAAATGAGGGAAAAGAAAGAGCGAGCACAGGAGAAAAAAAAGCTGACTTCCGCAGAGGGGGGAGGTTCAAAGAGACCTCCACTCCTGTGTGATCTGTTTGTTGTCATTTGATCCCCGAGTTGATTTTCTATCGCTCTCTCTCACTCTTTCAGCCTTCCTGTTCCTCTCTTTCACTCGCAGGAAACAGAGGGATGCATGTACACAAGGCCTCTGACAAACAGGTTCACCCTTTCCCTTCCTTTGTGGGCTAATAAAATGTTATTTGTTTCTCCTCAAACTTCCTGTATCCTGGACACACAGTGTGCTGAACCCTAAATAGTTTCACTTCCATGACATATAACCCACTAATGTTCAACCATCTTATGGTCTAATAAAGGCAACAGTAGGTCCTTTAACTAAAGCCCAGCAGCTACGGTCATTTTCCAGGAAAACCTAATTAACTGTGTTAAGCAGTGGGCTTCTTTTCCCATTTTTCCCCTCTTGCATAGTTTTGGTTAAAGATATTTACATAACATGTCCGCTGACCATGAATTGTTTTCTGTGTGCTTCTTGCTGCCCAGTTAGCAAATTGCTTGCGCAACTCCACAAAACAAAGAGAGCTCTTAACCACATGAGACTGCTGCAAGTCTCAGCCTTTGTTTGGTTGAAAATGGCCTTTGTTTTCAAGTAGATGTGTCATAAGTTTTCACTTTCAAAATTAGCCTCATTTTGAACATGTCAGTGCTGACTGGGAAACGACGTGGGTGGCAGTTTTAGATGCATGTTCAGGTAGTATAGGGGGGCATACACTGTATTTAGAGCCCAAACATCAGGATGTTTATATCATTTTTTTATGAGGAGCCAGGTAGATTTGGATATGGCAGCATGTATATCAGCTCACTCGGTGCCGGTGGACAAAAAGTTAAGTCAATCACAGATACTATAGGGGGGGGGGGGGACCAGTAGTACAGACATTAACAAGGCTGCAGGGAGCTTTACATCTGACAATCAAGACTCAGACTTACTGCAGTCATGAAAAACAGGATTTCAGATATCATTTACTTGAGACTTGAGTCCCTAAAGACTTGACTGGATTTGATACCTGCAAGCAAAAACAAATTAATTTAAATCTTCAAGTTTTGACCTGCAGAATACTGCAGCAATAAAAAAGTAGTAAATCAGAGGCTGCTGGGAGTTGAGCAGCTGCACACTTTGAATATTTATTAGGCAAATGCATATTAGGGATGTAAAGACGGTATTAATGCAGCTTTGGAAGAAAAATGTTCCAATATATTGTCATGATAGTGATCAGCATTCAAAGGTTTTTAATCGACAAAGATTCAAGCTCATCTGGCCATTTTTTATTTTTTTTTGACTTCTTCCCAGAAACCTAAAACAAAACTACAAAAAAAGAGAAAACGCAAATCCTTCAACCTGCTGTCCCGTTTATGTCTCTGGGTTTGTGACATGGCTCAGTTTTCAGTTTTGTTTTGTTTTTTTATCTGGTTCTCTTTTCTCTGGAATAAGGAACAAAACGTGGGAACAGCCTGTCTCCGTTCCTCAGATAAGGAAGCGGTGGATTTCCTGACATCCTGGCGTGTTATTGGTCCAGGGCCATATAGGTCGAAGGTCACTCTAGTGGATCATGCATCCTTCCTGCCGGACCGTACACACCGTACCTGTTTGCTGAGTGGGACTCCTCCGATTGTGTATTATTTTATGACAAGAGAAGAGGACTTCATTGTTGTCAAGTCCAGTTTTTATCAGTTTTCTGGCAATTTCCTGTTTGTAATTTTAAAAAAAAAAAAAATTTTTTGAGAATTTAAAAATGACTTAAAGATGGAAAATGAACACGTTTGGTGTAAGTTGCTTCTGTCTTCTCCATATGATCACACTTTAGCATCTAATGGACATTACTGGAACTGCAGCTTAAGCAACTTCAGCAGTGGATAAACTCTCAGCATCAACCTGCTGCCCCAAAAACATGTGTGTGTGTGTGTGTGTGCGTGTGTGTGTGTGTGTGTATGTGTTTTTTAGCCCCAGTGGATTCTGAGGAACACAGATTTCCTGGGAAGTGCCATCTGGGTTGTGGGTGGCAGCTCTGACTGGCAAATCCTATTTACTCACAAACACACACACACACATTACTGCTGCTTTATGTGCTACATATTTAACTTCTCTGAGTATCCACTTTGTTAGGAACAGTCTCCTTTAGTTCACAGCTTATTATTTTAATTATTATTTTAATGATTTTCCTTTAATATCCTTCCCACCGCCTCATGGAGACTGAGTCAGTTGAAACTGGTGCATTTATTGGCTTCGTTAATAACCAGTGCAGTGCGTCAAACTCTGATGTAAAACTAGAAGCATCGATGTCTTTACTCATATTTTGCCATAAATGGAAACTTGTCCGCGTTAGTCACGAGGATGATATGTCTATAATATCTGCCAGTGATCACTGCAGCTGACTGTGCGTCCACCGTGATGTGTTCGTCTGACATCAGGTTTGGAAGGGTTGGCTTTTTTTTTTTTCTCTCCTCAATGAAAAATGCTTAAGAAAATGCGTCTTTGGCCTCTGACACACAGCCACGTTTTCACAGACATGCTCACAGAGCTAAGTCTGACACTTTTGGTTTTCACTTTGATTTCCAATTTATACAACAAACAACATCCAGACCAGGTGTCACCAAGTGTCAGGGAAAGGAAGGTGGAGCTGAGGAGGAGGGTGGATCTGACCTGCTCCATCCTGATTGTCAGGCAGGTCACCATTTCAATACCCTGCTTTATGGTCTATTTTTGTTGACTTTAAACTAGACCATAAATGGATTAGGAAAATGTTTACTAAGGTAATAAATCAAGTGAGAAGTCAGGTCATTTTCCCATAGACTTGAATACAGTTTGACTTCTACATACAACCAGTGGAGTCGCCCCCTTCAAAGTGAAGATGCTGCTCTTCTCTCTGAGGCTGAACAGACCTCGGCCCTCAGCTGTGTGACTGACAGACGGCCTGACAGATCGTGAAAGCCCGATACTCTCTCTCTCGGTGTAAGTGTGTCAGTTGGATCATCTCCGTCCCTCTGTCTCCCCTTTTGCTGTTTCCTGTCCCTCCCTCCCTCCCTCTCTCTCACTCGGCCGCCATGTGTCTGTTCAGTCATGTGTTTGGCTCCAGACTCGAGGATCCTCTCCTGGTAAATGGTTTTTCTCTAAGCCTGCTGTCACAGCCGTGTCCCTCACAGTGGGTCCTCCTCAGAGGTGAGGATGGCAGGAGATCATTCATTCCGGTCACGGCAGGTTAAGTTGCTCTCCGCCCTCCTTAGCTGTAACTGCACGATGAGGAGTGAGAATTGCTTTAATCGGTGAGTGAAAATCAGAAAATCAGACCTGTTTGCTGCTCCCCATTCCTTCACACACAGTGAATAATAGGTGGCATTAAAACACCAAAGCTACCGACTTTACTTTACCCAAGGTGGCGTCAGTAATTTCACAAGGAGCATAAAAAAAAAAAACAAAACACATAAAACATATGATTCATGTTGTATGTGTCCAGTAAATGGGGCTTTTAAAATATTTTAATTTCAAAGAATTATCCTACATGTTACTGATATAATACAAGGGATCCACGCCACATATCCTAATTAGGAAAAGTTATCAAAACTAATTAAATCTAGATCAAATATTTAAGAGCCATTGTTTTTAAAACAATGTTAATAAACAGGTTAATACGTTCATCAGATTAAACCACCTATATTTTTGAAATTTGTAATAACATGCAAAGATATATGTGCCTTCATTGTGAATCAGAGGAAGCTGAAATGAAGCCCTTTAGAAATAAAAGCCTTTTATAGGACATATTCATCCTTTTTTAAGACTAATAAATGGATATTTATTTTATGATACAAATACACAAATCAAATACTGTTTTGTTTTGGGTTTTTTTCCAACATCACAATACAGAGGTGTAGTCAATACGCTGTATAGACCAGTGTCAGTCTGCAGTTACTAATAATTCTGAATGGATGGTGCAGTTCATTCTAGTACTTTCATTACCACACTAAGTCCTCTATTCAGCGCTGATGGGCCTCTGGGTCAGCTCCCACAATGCACCTTTTTAGTGTAGCCCACATCCCAGTATGTGACGGCAGAGTCTCTTGCCATCAGGCTGCCCTGATCCCTCGTCTCTTTCACCCTCTCTTATCCTTCCATCCTTCTGTCTTTACTTCCACTGATTGGATTAACAGCACCCCCCCCACCTTCTCCCTCCCTCCCCTGCTTTCACTCTGTTTGTAAAATACTGTCCTTCCCTGCTGTTCTCCCTAATAGTGTTTTCACTGGCTTTGCTCACTTTGTCCTCCTACTGCACTCTTTCTCTTTAAAATATACTGATGTAAAATTAAAGTGAAAATAAGAAAATGGAGAAAACAGTGGCCTCATATTGTCAGTTTTAACTTACTATGAAAAGGAGGGCGAAGTCATGTTTTGTATCTTTACAGGTGTCAACAACCTTTGTGTACATCACTGTTATGAACAGTCTCAGTGGGTGTGTGAGTCCTCCATGGGTTGAAAACAGGGCATTAACTCCGACCTTAAAAAACTGCAGTGTGCCACTGACCTTTCCTCGCGCTGCAGCACAATCACCAAAAAATTAAAAATACACGGGGGGTGGGGGTGTCACCAATCACAGGGCTGATGTACAGGGACAAACAAACACATGAATCATGTTCAAACACAACACTCATGCCTCTGGGTAATTTAGAGTCACCAGTCAACCTAAGCCTGCATGTCTTTGGACAGTGGGAGTTGTTGGCTGTGACAACAAAGCTTGACACCAGGGAGAACCTGCAAACTTCACACAGAAAGGGTTCTAACGCAGAACCCTACTTGCTGTGAGGCAACAGCGCCAACTGCTGTACCATCATGCCAATCCCCCCCCCACCACCACCACCACCACCACCACCCCGACACAACCCGTCAACACGTGAACAAGGCTGCAAGTCTCAAACACAATGACACAGCTCACCAAAATCTCTCTGAGCGAAGCTTTGGTGTCACAGCCAACAACTTGCCTCTTCCCATCTCCCCAATGGTTTGTTGGCCTTTCCGCTGAATGTCACAACAGCAGAGTCACTCACAACCTTCTGCTGTAACCTGGAAAGTCTCCTCGCCCACTTCAGTAACGTCATGTTCCCCTCGCATCAAGCTTCTGTCAGAGCTTCTTCTGATTTCGCTCAAGTTAAACCCAGAACCACTGGGTGGTCCTGGTGGATCATTTACTCTGCAATGTTAAGCGTTTATAGACAACAACCATTAGCTACAACTGCTGCCAAAGAGAATACTCCCCAACAAATGCACTGTTTGTTCCTCTTTGTTTAAAATCTGTTAAAAACAACAGTGCCCGGCTGCGAACTGTGAATATTTTGATGAGATTTGCATCTGTGGCTCGGATCTGCACGACACCAACAGAATAGGCAAGTGTTGGAAATATTGCCACTGACTCAGATAGCTGGTTTTAATCTTTTCAGAGATTTTAAAACATACCCTTTAATGGCAACTTGGAATTGAATCCTTAAAACAATAACATTTCACGAGTGTTTTGGAAAAGCCCTACTTCCTAATCATCCACTCCAAGCCTCTAATCTAGCAGCATGCCAAGAGAAGAGGAAAAAGACTTTCCTTCAGAACAAAACAGAGTCCCCCAGCTACCACCCATCCTCCTCCCTATAATCCCCACCAGGTGTTGGCGAACTCCAGCCCCCCTCCACCCTCTCAGTCCTCTCCTCCTTCCACCCCTTAATCATTCCTCCATTCCTGGAATCGGACATCTCTTATTCGCCCGCGAGGAGAAACACTTTGTATCTGGCAACCGTTGTTGTTGTTCCCTCTCTTCTGGCTTCCTGCCCTCTGGGTCCACCCTCCTTTCTGTACTCCCTGTACCCTCCCCACTCCTGTGTCCGGATGTACTAGGTCCATCTGTCAGCGTGTCTATCCCCCAGACTGGAGAAAGGGAGGGGAGAGAGGAAGGAGATGACAGACAAGAAAAAGCGAGAGGAACAGCCAAGGGCCTCACAAGAGATCCTAAGCTGTCAAAAACTACCCCTATCTGCTTCCTGTATAGATAAATGGGAATTTTTATTCACTCAAGATGTGACGTCAGGTCACTTCAATGCCAGAAAGGGCCCGTTCACTTCGGCCCTTGCTCCAGAAGACCTTGGACCTTGAGTCCTGCTTTGAAGTTCACTTTCATCTTTAGATTCCCCAGATTTGCTAGATGGTTTTCCAAACAGCTTTTCCATAAAGTCATGTTTTGGAGAAATGGTGATCTCCTCATGGGAAGATGAGCACCTTCCCTTGTCTTCCCCCTCTGAGGCCTTGATTTCACGCACCATCAATCCTGACCTGTGTAACCCAATAGGAACCCTTTGTTCTTTGCATCAAAGAGTTCCCATCGGACCAGAGATCAATCAGCGACTGATAGCGCAAAGTGGATTCCACCCATTTGGAAAGACACCAATACCGTGACTAAAAAGAGGGGAATCCCTCTTTGGTGAATTGATTGATTTGATCAGGTTTCTTCCTCCGTGATTCCCAAGGCAACTGTATTCTCCCGTAACCTTCACAGGAGTCACTGTCCACATGGAGTACCAGAATATAACCTGGCTCTTTTAGTCTTTATGAACTCAGTGGTTTTATTCTGGTTTTCTAGAGACATTCTTTGTCTTCGCTAACTTGTTGCATAACACCAACATCTGTCTCCATTGTTAATTAGAAAACAGGAGGGAATCATTTTCCTTGAAGTAATGAGATTTTCTCCATTCAGTGTCATCATCCAAAACATTTTCGAACCACAGTGAGTCACGCTAAGCAAAAACATACAACTTAAAGAATGATGTTGTGTCTCCAGGGGGAATGTCATTGATTATTTGGTGAACCAAGCGCATTGATCCAGTTCCCCTCCTTTGTTTGATTTAATGAAAAACTTTAACCAAACAATTTGTCTTTTTCTACCTATCTACCAACACCGCCTGGCCGTGTCTCACCGTGGACTGTCCCTCTTTGCTAAAACAAGCGGTGACCTCATGACCTTGCAGCCGGTCTTCCTGAACACAAAGGGGAAATGGGAAAGAGGCCTGTGTTGTGGCTAAGCCATGATCAGGCGCCAGGAAGGCAGGAAGTGAATTTTTCACATAAACACTAAAGATTCAGCACTTTTGAACGCAAGTCGCAGAACTGTTTGTTCACATGAAGCACATAAACAGACAAAATAATAATGATAAGCATTTAACATTGACCACACAAAGATTGGGATGGGCCGTAGGAACTGTGAGTGCCCAGCCAACCCCAAAACTTTATCTTCAAAGTTACATCACAGACAGACACACACACACACAGACACAGACACACACACACATCTCAACATGCTGTAAATACCATAAAGGTATTATTTTTGTCAGTTCTAATCTGTTGGCTTGTGTAAAAAGGAAAGATTTATCATAACAGGAAACCAGATGTGGACCTTTGATCCCAGTAAATGTTAAGGGTAATTATACCTCTGAGAGGGCTACAGCCGTGTCTGTCCCATTCCCCTAAACCTGATATCTCAGGAACATCTTGAGGAAGTTTCTTTCAATTTTGTTACAAAATTTCACTCTGACTCAAAGATGAGCTCATTAGATTTTGGCCTGTGACCTCACAAAAACTACTTTTGTCCATAACTCACAAATTCACATGCTAAATTTGACACGGATGTTTATAAGGATAAAATGATGAAGTGATGACATTTTACATCCAACCAGTCAAAGGTTTGACTTCATAAACATGTAAAAAAAATTCATTTGAACTAAAGGTTCGGTTACTAACTCACTGTATCTGTAGTATCTGTACTGTATAACACATTGTTTACTTCCATGCATAAATTCAATTTCAAAATAGATTAAGTTTTGAAATCAGTCAGTAATGAGAGCTGTAATTTTAATGCATGAATAGGTGAGAGCTCAGGTCATAAAGCGACATTTGTAACCAGAGGTTATCATGTATTTGCATGGAGGGCAGGGGCAGTCCAGTCTGTGGCATCATGTATCTGCCCTTGACCTCGTGACAAGCTTTTGTACTCCAGAAGTTCTGCTCTTCTGTTTTTTGACAGTATCTTGTGCTTGTACAACTGTTAAGGGACAATGGATTACATCTTCAGTTAGCTGGGCTCTAAAATGAACTGGGAACTCCTTTGTGCACTCTTTTTCCCTCAGAGAAACATCAAGTTTAAACCATAATCCATTAACAATTATTTCTTTTGGGCTTAACACAGAAGGGTAGAATACAAGAGTAAATAAAAACACAGGCAGCTGGGTTTCCGACCTTAGCGTCACATCCCATCACCCTTTAGTTTTGCTTGGCTTTCTCTTCCCCTGGCAGCCTCCTATACCCCATACTGTCATCTCTGGCTGTGGTACAGTACCTCCCACCCCTCCTGTCCTGGCAGCTTACTGTAGTATGCTGAGCAGGCAAAGGGCCAGCCAGTGAGCAGCTGGCCGTGGGATGGTGACGTTTGATCTTCAGGGAGGCACCGTCAGCACTGAGCCTTCCTCAGCTGAAGCGCTTTGTGCTTAAGTGGCATTAGCAGCGGGGAGATCCTTTAAGACGGCGCAGCCACGCACGAGACCTGTGGGCAGCTGGCCCTAGGCAGGGCTGATGGGATTGAAGGAGCCAGGGTGTGCTGGCTATGCTGGGAGTGAGGTCGGATGAGGGTACGGGAAGGGGAGAGTGAAGTGAGTAGGTTGGGGGCAAAACTTGGTGTTCCAGCATCACCAACTTTGGTTCAAATCCCCCATATTGGCAGTGCAGGGGAGGGGATGGATGTGGCCAAGGATTAGGGATGTTTGGCTTTTCAGCCAAAAGGGGAACAGCAATATGTGTGTGGAGGGAGGGGATCGCACGTGTGTCCTTTGGATTGATGAATGTGACGTATGAATGACTATAAAGGGGACTGTTAATGGAGCAGAAGGAATGCTTGAATGCCATATGAGCTAAGTGTACGTAATGACAATGACGGCTGTTTTATTTTATAGAACTGTACACGTATTTATGTGTGTGTGTGTGTGTGTGTGTGTGTGTGTGTAAGCCCACGTGCCAACCCGTCTTGTGTGTGCGATGTGGCTCTGTGTGGCGACAGTTGGTGGCCCAGGTTGCAAAGCAGTGACAGTGGTAATCGGCACATCCCAGGCATTCGGCTAACAGCTGTCAAATCTTAGCGTATAGCGCCCGTCTGCTCGCTGTCGTTGTGTGTCACTGTCACAGTTGAAACGTCGAAAGAGTGTCGGCTGTTGGTGGATGTGAACTCGTCTCCACTGGGTAACATGTACCGTGGATATCGAGTTGGTCTGGTAGTTTGACATAGTTTTGTGTTGCTTTAATGCTGTTTTGAATATTCTAAAAGAATAAAAAGCAAGAATATTTGGAGGGTACCTTTTGCATTATATAATAAAGTGGAACTATATTTAGGTTTTAACATTTTGGTTTCATAATTATACTAATATTGTAAATTCAGCAAACTGAACCACCAGGACGTCCCTGAATTGCAATGGCCAATTTGATCTTCTAGTTACTCCACAGTCTGTAGCCAGCAGGCCTCTCGCTGAAAAAATAATCCCAGGAATCCCATTTTATTTTATACAATTCCCCCCACTTTACACTGGTTGTAAAATGTCAGTTGAAACAACTGTGCAGCAACAGCAACTGACAGTTTTACAGCCGAGGATTAAGCCTAAACCTTCTTCATGGGCTTTTCATTCCAATAAAAAAAGTGCACTCGGACTAACCTGTAACTTTAAATCTGTGTGGCTGACACAAGACATTCGCAAAACATTTACATATAAAGATTTTACAATTAATGAATATATCTGAATTGTCTTACTTCAAACAAAAATAAACCAAGACCATTATTAGTCACTTCCAATTTCCTCCAACCCTTCAACAAAACAATCCAACCATCCAACAATAAAAAGTTTTGTAATTTGGTGAAGAAATATGCATGATGATCTAATGTAATAAAAAAAAAATCAGTGCTGCTGTTTCTAATAATACCGATATTAAAACAGTAAAAGTTAAAGACAATAAAGTAACAATGCTATGATTTTCAAAACCAATAAAACAAATAGTTTGAGAGTTTTCAAATTAAAGGATTTAAAATTGTTTCTAATGAGATTTTCCTCAGGCAGGTTGTTCCAAAGTTCAGAGGCTCTGACTGAAAATGTTGGATTACCTTCTGTCTTTGATCTCAACTTTGGAGCAGTTTAACAGAGACCACATCCTCTTAGCTGAAGCAAATTAACCACTCTCTTCAAAACCCTGGTTATTGTTTATCTTCAGAGGCGCGTAAGACTCCTGGCTTTGTGTTCTCTCGAGTTCCTCGAAGCTCATTTCTTCCCTGCTGCTCACTCTGTCAAAGGTCACCTCTTGTGCTAATTGTTCCGAAAGGGGATGGAGTGGAGTGAGGCCTGTTCCCCTGGACCGACTCCAGACATCTTAACAATATACCGTGTGTGTGTGAGTGACAGGCTGGGTGGTCCACAGCCCCGCTACATTGGGGGGGGGGGTAGCGGGGTTAAATCCAGCAGAGTCGGTTCTTGTTTTGCTGTGTGGACCAGACCCCCTACCTTTTGCTAACATTTGCACAGCACCCAGAACCCTCCAGAGAGCTGTGTCAAGGGCACATGGAGTTTGCAGAACACGAGATGGGAAAGGCACGCAAGGCCTGGCGTTGGGAGAGGAACTCCAAGTAGGCCAAATATACATCGGACATACGTACGCGCCAGAGATTCTTGTGAGGTCAGAGGCTCCGAGTCCAAACTGTGTCTGATTTAAAGTCTGAGCTAAGTCACAAGTCTCCGTCACAATTAGGAAGGAATGATCAGGAATGTAGTGAAAATGATGCTTTTAAAAGCTAAAACATATCAGTATGGATGTTGCCTTCGGGAGCTAGGTGTGGTCTCGGTTGTCCTGCTAACCGTTAGCTGGCCGTACCTTCCCTGGGTTGGTTCCCTTTTCCGGTGTTTTCTTAGTTCTTGCACCAACAGGACAAATGTTCCCGGGAGAACCTTTAATTTGACTTTTCGATAAATCTCTTGACGTAAACAGAAGCAGAACATGAATACATCTGACAACAGAGCAAGAGCAGCTTCTGGCCTTAGCCCAAAGCTGGCAGCATCCTGGATCCCTTGGATCGGGAATCCAAATGCTGTACGTATGGTCGTGACCCTGCACAGGCCATGCTGCAACAAACACTGCTGTTCTGTGTGTTGATCAGACGTCACACACCTGTGGCTGGCAGGCACACAGGCTGATGGGCGTCAAAGGGTCTGTGGAAGAAAAACAAAGCAACTTTTCTCATGGGAAGATGTTCATATACTTCAGTCTTTGAAAGACTTCTTGTTCTTTGTGGCATCCAAGTTGAAAATAATAACAACAACAACAACAACAAAAGACAAGTTGTAACTTAGCCAGAAGTATGTGGGCTCAGTATTATCCCTGTGTGACTTCTGAACATCTCAATCCAAAAAACTTTGCAGTAAAAACTTGCTATTGTGGTTTCAGGCTGTCGATCAGATTTTGGAAGCTGGCTGCAGGGATTTGCTGCCAAAGTGCTCGGCTCAAAGTCTGTGTTCTAGTTCGTCTGAAAAGGTGTCAGGGTTGAGGGGGAAGGCTTTGTGCGTGACACTGAAGGTCTTCCCTACCAGAGCAGCTCGGTGAACAGCAGCAGCAGTGATTTATACATCACTTTGGACAACTTTCCATAATAGTGGAATAGATTTAGAACCAGCCTGATTGTTGATTTGATTCACAGACCCCTGGTCGGTAAATGAGCCGCACCTCTGTTTGGATCATGAGATCCAAGAACCGTGGCGCATGATCAGGTTGCTGTGAGTCCACGCGCTGTGCTGTGTGTTGTATCCACATACTGTGCGTGCGTATTTGCGACACATCAGTCGTTTGTATCTCTGCACGTCTACTTGCCGTCATTGTCTTGAAAATCTTGATCATAAAATCCAAACAGGATTTTTCTGTTTATATTTTGGGGCAGCACGATACGACATGGGTGCATCTATGCACACATCCCCTCGCGACCTCATGCACTCAGACCTCATGCGGTTTTTCCTTCCCGGGTTTGTCAAGCCAACCAGATGCTCAAAGTAATAACTCTAACAGCAGCCTAATTAAAGGGGCCTCCTCACTTAAGGTCACACAACAACCAGCAAATCAGCAACAAACAACCACATAATGGCCCTCATCCTGCTCGCCATCCCATCATCCCTGGCTCTGGGGGGTCATTACCTACGCTGCTTTGGGGCCTCCTTCCTTTCCCAGTGTTTACCGCATTCCTCCCATACTTGAGCCTTGCTTGCATGGGAAGCTCCAGACTGTGCGAGGGATACCTGCGTGTGTGTGTGTGTGTGTGTGATTGAAACAGCTGTCGAGGAGCGAGGGTCGGGTCTTGCTTGAACTTGTGCGTCTCGACTCATTTCCTGATGTGTGGTTGCTGTGTTTTCTTGTGGGTGAGGTGGGGGGGTGGGATGACTGGGATGTTGTACAGAGGCTTAGAGGAGGCCACGTGGCGCCGGAATGCAACAAGTTCAGACCTCATCCTCCGCTATCACGCGGAGTTTGTTTTTTATTTGTTCGGACTCAGCACAGACACCTATTTGTCCGAACAGATAGTTTGAGCTAGAGGTGGGTTGTGTTAACAATTTACTAGGGTAGAAATAACCTAAATGGCGGCTCTTTCCTGATGCGTTGCATAAACATCACAAAGATGCTACTGTCTTTCTGAATAGCTTGAAAATCTCACCCGGGGGCTTGTGTTTATGTTCAAAGTTAAACTGGCGTCTGCCGCTGCACTGCACATGAAAACTTTCGACACCTCATCATTTGCACAAAGATGAAAAGAGCAGTTGCATTGTTATCATTCCACAGCTACAGCTCCCATAATGCTTTGGGGGGGGAAAAAAGAGATAAATTATTGACCTCAAAAAAGTTCAAAAGACTGTTAGAAACATGGCTGTAATCTGACTACTGCCTTCTGATTTAGATGTATTTGCCTCTAATGCACAAACAGGAAGTCACAAAATCACTTAAATACAATGATGTACAGTATCTTAATTTGGAGGATGATCTGTGAGCCTGTGGGATTTTGGGCAGCATGTCATTTAAGCGCTGTGTTCCTGTGTATAATTTTTCCTGGATGTTTGTCAGGAAGGGGTGAGACAAATTGGACTGCGTCATGTTGCGGTTGAGGTCGGGTGATGCTGAGTCCTGCTCCGTCGGCCTTGTTTATACCACAGTTTAAATTGAGGCCACACAATGACCTGTTGTGTTCACCGAGGACTTAAAGAGGGGACGCATCTGTGTTGTCTGGATGTAACACGTCAGAATCTGCACTTTCTCAGTTGGCGTTTCACTCGTGTGTTTCAGTCTTCATCAGCAGATGAAGGTTTCATGTGTCCATTGCTCACACTAACTTCCTTCACCATAAATTCAAGTCAAATAAATGCTGGTATCCAATTCTAAGCAAATAATGTTGGTAAAATGTACTTTCAGTGAAGCCGAGCACTTCCTGTGGATGTTTCACATTAAAAGCCTCTCGGTAAAGGGAGAAATGATGCACTTTGAGTGGATTTTAAAGTAGAACAGCAATTCATAACTGAACAAGGACATTTCAAATACAAACAGAAGCCCGGAGCCCGGATGTGATACTGTTGTTGTACTGATGTAAATGAAGCTACGGGAATGTAAATTATCCTGTGTTTGTCAACAGGAGCGAGCGCCCAAATACCAATAACAAAACAAAATGGGCTCCGATCAGAAAACGCAGGCTTTTTACAAAAATCTCTAATATCATCCTGTTTTAAGTAACGGCTGTGTTTGTAGTGAAGTCGAAGCCAATATCAGCCCGAGTGTGTACATGTCCAGTACGTCCTGTTTTGACCGTTGCCTGTATATCGAGACCGCTGGCTGACGTCTATACATGTCTGTACAGCTGTTTAGAAACCGAAGCACGCCGTCTCCGTTCCCAGTGGCCTGACAAGGAATGTCAGCGATGTTTTGCTAAGAGAAACAAAGTGGGTCCATGCAGGAGAGATGACCTTTTTTGGACAAATTGTTACACAGTGCTATACACGGTTTCTCTGTGCTTGTGTGTCTCTTATTGTCTTGTCTTGTGGATCTTTTCCCTCTGACCGTGCTCCTTCTTTCTCCTCCTTGTTTCCTCTTGAAATTGAGTCACAAAAGTGAATACAAACGCCACCGCTATCACACACAAGACACACATACACATTTGCACAGCTCGACATTGTGAAACTCTCTCCACCTCCTTCCCCCCCCCCATCTGTGTTTCCTGTTTTCCTCATGCTTGTACTCGTCTGTTTCCAGCGGGTCTGTTTGTTTGCGGACCTGCTCTCGAAGGACGCCCTTCAGTGTGTCGCTTCCTGTTTTCACTGGACCTCAGAAGTCAAAAGTGCAGGTAAACAGGACTCTCTGTCCACTGGAACCAGCAACAAAACACACAGACTTTTCCATCACCTGCTCCTGGAAAACACACCACCACACAGAGTGATGGCAGTGTGAAGACACCGCAGCTGCAAATGACACTTTTATGTTAAAATCAGACTTGTCTTGTCAGTGTAAATCATGACTGTTGGGTGCAATGGAAAGGGACTTTAAAATTATATAAACAAAACCCTAGTCATCTACACAACTGATAGCCTCTGGGAGGGTTTATAAAACCATATTAATGACATGTTTGACTGTGTACTGTCAAACTGGAACCTGAAAGTTGAGACTGAAACTCAGGGAATTGTTTTGGTAACGGTTACAAACATAGTAATGATGATATGTAAACCAGGGAGATCATTATTCACTCTAAAAACATTCTTTATCCTCCTCACTATCTCAATAAAAAAAAACAATGACCGCAACAGTAGATAAGCTTGTGTTGCCAAAACAAGGTCGATCTGGGTGCCAGTCCACTTGTTTCGTTTTGGACAACAGCCAGTGTTGTGGGATGAAAGTGACATTAACTTGGTATATGTGTGGTTTCGTGTGGAAAAATACCACAACTGAGCCGTAAATTCAAAATTCAAAATTTTGGATTTCCTGTTTTATGGTATTTTGAGTGTCATTTCAAATAAATGCAATGTGTAGCCGACAGTTACGAGAGTGTATTTCTACAGAAATGTAATTTCACCACCGTCACAACTAGTGTCTGTTATTTTTAAAGCTGGTGTTTGTAGGTTTTTCTTCTTGCTAACGTTAGCATTTACAGCTGTTTAGTGACCCGTGGGTGGAAAGCAACACTTGTTTTGCTTCTATTTCTATCTCTTCTTTCGTTGTACTTAAGTGAGCGTGCTAACCAGCTAGCCCGTGCCCAGTTGGCCCTGACTTGCCCCTTTCTGATACCAAAGCACTGGGGAATCTAGGCTGCTCTTATGTTGTAAACACAATGATGGTGGAAGCTGTAGCCAAGTTGTAGCTGCTGTAGTGGTAACATGAAACTATATTCTACACTGTGTTTAATGTATAATTGACTATGGCAACTGTGGCTTTGATAATGTCCCAGCATGTCATTATATACGCAGACGATGTTTGTTTTTATTTCCTCTGTTTCTTACCATTTCCATTTAGTAACTCAAACACAAGCAAACATGACCAAAGGTCAAGGCCGATGAACAAGTGCACCGTCACTGTTGTTGACAATACAAGCTCTGTCGTAGAAAGATGGACCAACATCCAAACCGCCGTCCTTCTTCATAAAGGTAAATTCAGGAAACAACTGTCCAATTTGAGCTGACATGTAAATGACAAGTGTTAAACATGCCAGAGAGCTTCGGAGGGAAAAGAGAGGGCAGCAGTCAGCCTGTTTTGTATCTGTATGAGTGACAGAAATGGGCCAAAGGCGGAGGGAAGTGGACACCCAGTGAAGGGGAAATCCTCTCTGAGTCTCACACAAACACACAGAGTATGTGAGTGCAACACTTTACTGAAGCTGACCAAGCCCTCTACACAAACCCCAGCACACGTACACACACTGAAGCAGGACAGCAGCAGCAGTGAGGCGATGCAGAGCAGAGACAGAATGATGGAGGTGTTGATAACACTGGAGCCGCTATTGTCTTCACAGAGCTCAGACCGGGGTGTGTGCGTGTGTGTGTGTGTCTGGGGCTGTCACGAAACAGCTGTAGGGAACTTCTGTGGAAATCAAAGTGTGTGTGTGTACTTTCCTCTCACAAAGCAATTCACAAAAACGTCCCTGCATTATCAAATCAGAAACCTGATTTTGGATAAACATACAATGGTCAGTATGACCGAATCATAAATATTATAACAAACTGAAAATATTTAAATACTGACAGTGTGTACAAATCATTCGGCAGACAATAAACAGATTCTAGACGTTTTAATGTGTGTCTGTGTGTGTGTGTGTGTGGTCACAAAAACTGATTACCAGGGAGGAATAAGTGAATGTGCGTGCATGAGTTTGTAAGCGCTAGACAAGTTTGCACAACACAGGAAGCATGCGCCCACTTGTCTGCCTGCCTGTGTCTGTGTGTGTGTGTGTGTGCGCGCTTGTGTCTGTATGTGTGTGTCACCCTGTGTGCTCCTCCACCCCCCCCCCCCCACCCCCCCCAGGTGCTGTAAGTGTAAATGTGGAGCCCTGATTTGAATGTGAATGGTGCACGAATGGGTGGTGGAGACGGCAGCTGAGACGAGATCTGACGATGGGCTGAAAAGCTCTGAGTCTCAAACTTTTTTACATCCAGTGTTGACAAAAGGCTGCTACTGAGACGGTCCCCATGTGTGCACACTGATGAGGATACATGTTTACACGTGGAAAGCTCGTGATGGCAAAACATTTTGAACTGAATCAACCAATATGGAAAGAGAAAGGCCGTGGTGGTGGTGCATTGCTCCTTTCCATCAACTGAAGATTTGCATCAACCTTTTTGGTAACTCTGGAAGTTTACATGCGTTTCTCAGGAACTTGCAGCTTTGGGCTTTGGCTACACTAGTACGTTTTAGTTTTAAAATGCATCTCTTTTGACAAATGTCAACATTGGGAAACGCCGCTGACCCTGTTTTAGTTCGAGGACACCAGGGTTGCTGTCTTTTCAAGAGAACAGCATTTACAGAATGAGTTGTCATAGTCATCGCGTGCTGTTCACCTGTGGTTTCGCGTGTTTGTATGTGTTGCTCTGGTGAACGTTCCTGCCCCTGCACAGATACGATCAGAGAGATAAGCAGCGGAAGCATGTGGTTGTTATCTGTGAGCAAGCAGCCGGGCAGCTCCACCTGGGTTGTCTCTGCTAATCTCAACTTCAGCTGAGAGCCAAGAGAGCCTTCGAAAGAATCTGTCTTCACGCTTGCTGGCCTTTCTATTCTTTGAATCCCATGTTCCGTGGCTTTCACATTGTATTGTCTTTGCCTGAGCGCCGTGCTGTGTTTTGCGTCACTCTTGCACTGCGTTGCGTCACATGCCAGTGCACGCCTCTAGAGAACAGCGTTTGAAGAGGTTCAGCTTGTTGACTGCTGACGCACATTTTCACCTGCACGCACTTCATTGAAACAGCAAAGAAGAAAAGCGACTGCTTTGTTATTTTCTGCACTGAAAACAAAGTTTATTGACAAAAAATGGGT